>CATIWR010056026.1:0-19424 GCA_949677035.1 Omphalea diandra | reverse complement strand
CCATTAATGGAATTTGCATATAATAATAGTAATCACTCAAGCATTGGCATGGCACCATCTAAAGCTTTGTATGGTAGGAAGTGTAGAAGTCCAATTTGTTAGGATGTTGAAGGGATGAGACAATTAGAAGGTCCCGAGATGGTAATGGATGCAGTGGCCAAAATCTAATGGTAATAGATACAGTGGCCAAAATCCAAGTAGTCAGAAGATATTTGCAAGCTGCTCAAGAAATGCAAAAAGGGTATGTTGATATACATAGAGAAGAAATGGAATATCAGGTTAGAGATAAAGTATTTTTGAAAGTTTCACCATGGAAAGGCATTATTAGGTTTGGTAAACAAGGAAAGTTGAGTCCAAAGTACATTGGGCCATATAAGATCATAGAGAGACTTTGGCATATCAATTGGCATTACCAGTAAAACTATCTCAGATACACAATGTGTTCCATGTTTTTATGCTTTGAAGGTATCAGTATGATCCTAGCCATGTATTATCAGAGCCAGAGATTGAATTGCCTGATGATATACCTTATCATGAACAACTAGTTAAAATTCTTGATTAATAACTAAAACAGTTAAGGAATCGAGTGGTACCCATGGTTAAAGTGAGATGGAGTCATCACTTACCTAAAGAGGCCACTTGGGAAGTAGAGGAACACATGAGACGACAATATCCTTATTTATTCTAAAGTTCTAGTAAGTAAAAATTTTGAGGATGAAATTTCTATAAGAGACAGAGAATTGTAACATCCTCAACCCAAATCATATGCATTTTAAGTTCATTATATTTGAATATATTCATTGGATAAATAATTGTTTAGACATGTGAATTGGAGAAACATAACGATGACACTTGCACCATTACATTTGGGACACATGAACATATATGTAATGTTTGTATGATTGCATGGAAAATTATCTTATGTTGTGTGCATGTTATAATATCATAACTGATGGTATTTTAGAGCTTATTTAAAAGTATAAGAAGTTTATATGGATTAGGAGATGGTTGAATGTGCTTAACTAGTGAAGAAGAGGGATTAAAAGTGGAAAAGTGAACTTCCAACCAATAGAAATGAAACACCATCGTTTTGTCTTATTATAATAGGCTTACAAGTGTAATTTTTAACCCTCTTGGATCAGAATTGAGGGGTTAGACATGAGGTGCAGTAGAAGAAATAGAGAGCTAAGGAAGAACAAAAGAAAGGAAGAAGAAGAAGAATAATAAGGAGAGGAAGAAAAATGAGCTGCCTAGGAAAGAATCATAAGGTTTTCTAATTCTGGGACATTAGGTAAGTTAATTTATCTTCTTTTAACATGAAATTAACCCCTCGTGACATGTTAATCATATATGGTTAGTGAGAATTATGGAGTATTTAAGATAGTACTCTTGGATGGAAGTTGAAATTCAAGAGAATAAGAGCCGATTGTGTTGATTTTACTGTTAGAACAAAATTTTGTACCCATGATTTCATTACCCTAGAAGAGGAATTAAGGAAAGTGCAAATTATAAATGTTGTAGCTTGATGTCTCATATAGATTCATATGAAGCACTTTTTCTTGATTTGGTGTGTGTGAGGAGATATGGCTCCTTCATTAGGGCTGGTTCACAACCAAACTAAAATGACCTTAGTCTTTCTGTTTTCTTATATTTTGAAGGCCTTATGTTCTGATTTTGATAAAGTTCAAAACATGAAATTTGTAGCCTTATATCCCCTCTAAATACGTTTAAATCAGTTTTGATTGATTTGTTGTGTGGAAAGAGATATGACTCATTGATTGGGACTGACCCTATACCCGGATGAAAGTTCACTTTTCTTTTAATTCTATTTTCCAAGATTTCAATGGCCATAGATTCAGAATTTGATGATGGTCCAAAATTTAAAGTTGTATATTTATGTCTGATATACATGCCTGTGAAATATATTTGCCAAATCTAGCATGTTTGTTGAGATATTGTCCCTTCATCATGACTATTTGTCAACATGTTACAAAACTGCTTACCCAGAGATTTGGTTCTTTATTTTTGTGACATTATAGACTGAATTAGACAATGAGTAAAACATGAAAAATGTTCCTTTATATGTTTGGTAATTGATGGTTGATTACTATTGCAACTGCATTTGTACAATTTGAGATACACTCAAGAATGTAAGACCTACTCAGACTAAGATGACTTGCAACAGGGAAAAATTTAAAAATTCACCACATTTTTTGTCTGTCTGATATTGGCTTGAAATTTGAATATGTTGTACGATTATGTGTCTAGTTTGTTAAAAAAAAGAATTAAGTAATTTAGATGAGTATATCTAGAGTTATTGCTATGAGAGTATAGCAAGCTTAGGCTGCCATATAAGGAAAATATGCATAAGCACTAGGTCCACTTGCATGAATCATGCCATTGTTGTATAACAAGATGAAATTCTTACTTTATCATCATGGATTGACTTGGTGTATTCAAATAATTCATCGAGGTGTTGAAGATAATAGTGAGAATAAGTCATGACCGTCCACGGCTTAATAAGCTTGAAGGAGGCGGTAAGTAAATAGTTAACGGTACTATACATGTGATTGGCTAAATGCTATGAACATATACTCAATGGAATTAAATGTTGTTCAATGTGATGATATTGAGGAATACATTGATCAAAAGATTGTTATACTCTTGATTTATTTATTTTATTGAAACGTTGATAAATTATGACTTGGGAATGAGAGTATGTGGTGATATGAGTTGCCAAAGTTATGGATGTTGTTATTAGGCATTATATTGCTGAAATTTTGGTGGATTTATAATTGATTTGTTGAAAGAATAATTCTTGATAATAATATTGATAGCCTGTGTGGCAATAAAATATAACAGCCAGTGCGACAATAACATCGATAGCTTGTGTGGCAATGATATCTATAGTCTATGTGGCAATAACATTCGATAGCCTGTGTGGTAATAACATTTGATAGCCTATATGGCAATAATATATATAGCCTATGTGGTAATAAAATATAACAGCCTATGTGGCAATAACATTCGATAGCATGTGTAGCAATGATATTTATAGCCTGTGTGGCAATGAAATATAACAGCCTGTGTGGCAATAATATTCGATAGCCTGTGTGGCAATGATAACTATAGTTTGTGTGGCAATAAAATATAACAGTTTGTGTGGTAACAAAATTCGATAGTCTGTGTGGCAATGATATCTATAGCTTGTGTGGCAATAAAATCTAACAGCCTGTGTGGCAATAACATTTGATAGCCTGTATGACAATGATATCTATAGCCAGTGTGGCAATGATATCTATAGTCTGTGTGACAATAAAATATAACAACATGTGTGGCAATAATATTTGATAGCTTATGTGGCAATGATATCTATAGCCTGTGTGGCAATAATATTTGATAGCCTATGTGACAATGATATCTATAGCCTGTGTGGCAATAAAATATAACAGCTTGTGTGGCAATAACATTTGATAGCCTATGTGGCAATGATAACTATAACCTGTGTGCCAATAAAATATAACAGTCTGTGTGGCAATAACATTTGATAGCATGTGTGGCAATGATATCTATAACATGTGTGGCTATGAAATATAACAGCTTGTGTGGCAATAACATTCTATAGCCTGTGTGGCAGTAAAATATAACAGCCTGTATGGCAATAACATTCGTTAGCCTGTGTGACAATGATATCTATAACCTGTGTGACAACAATATTTATAGCCTATGTGATAACCAAAAATGAAAGCCTTTGTGGTAATGATATTGATAGCCTATGTGCCATTTAAGATTAAAAACTCTTTATTTCGTGCATAGATATGATGGTGAGTTATTAATATTTAAATGTTTGTTATGTTATTTATGATTAAAGTATCGTTATGCATTTACTTACTGAGTATGCAAGCTCACTCTTATGCATTAAATTTTATTTCAGGAATAGTAGACTAAAGATTGTGTCTGGTTACATTTCGAAGTTGTTGTCTAGCAGTCTAATAGAGGTTGGGCCAGTATGCAGTCTATTAATATTTTAGTTTGTTTAGCCATGTCTATTTTGTTGTAAATAGTTACTATGTTGTGAACAAGAGGCATAGTGTAAAAAAAAATTAAAATTGAAATCAGGTCTTTAATGACAATAGATAGACTAAGAGAATTTTAATTATTAGTAAATGGGATGTCACATTTAATGCCAAATTGATATGCACCCCAAGTGACCTGCCTTGAGACCTAACAACTTTATGCTTAAAGCGACTCCATTAGGAGGCTAGATCAAGTTCAAACAAGGAAAAAACCTCAACCTAAAGGCAAACATGTGCTAAAAGACCTTGGTACATTGTTAACGAATCAAAGTAATAAGTCATGATTATTCAAAGTAATTCTTTGTAAGAATCAAAATTGAGAATTAATCTCACAAGCACAAAGCCTTTGTAGAAAAAAATCAACTGTCCTCTTGATAAGTGGGATATAATATATATATAGTCCCCTAGGGTTACATCCCAAACAAAATAGACAAACAAATAAAAGTTAAACTCTTAAATAAATATAAATATAAATAGAAAAACTTGAATTAACTCTCAAATAGTCACAAATTTAAATAAGGAAACTCAAGCCATTTAATCTCAAAATTTAACCCAAATCCTTGTAATCTTTAGTGGAAATATTTCAAATCTTTGCAATCCTCAATAGTAGAAATATAATTACACAATATTTGACCCAAATCCTTGCAATTTTCAATAGTGGAAATTATATTCCACAATCCTTGCATTGCACCTTAAATGGCCCTTGAACCTCTTTCCCTTTGCCCTTGTAATTGGTCCTTAAGGCATTGCTAATGGATCTTTGTTCTTGACTACTTGATTTGCATCACATAATGATACTTTAATCACAAATAACATAATAAACATTTAAATATAAATAACTCGTCATCACATCCATACACAAAATAAAAGGTTTTTTACTTTTTAATGTCACACAACTATCAAATGTTACTATCACACATGTTTTGTATATTATTGCCACACAGGTTATCAAATGTTGTTGCCACACAAACTATCATATTTGGTTGCCACATAGGCTATCAAATGTTTTTTCCTTACATGTTATCATATATTTGTTGCCACAAAGGCTATAGATCCTTGACACATAGGCTATAAAATTGTGTTTCTTGCTCAACAACATCAACTATTAGTCTTTTAATAATCACCTACAAATCTAACAAAATTCTAGCAATATAATAACTAATAACAACACCCATAAACCTTGTCAAATCATATCACAACATACTTTCATTCTTAAGTCATAAATCATTAACGTATGATGAAAATAAATAATTAAAAAGTATAACAATCCTTTCATCAATGTGTTAATCAATATCATCTTATTAAATAACTTTTCATTCCATTGAGTATATGTTCATGGCATTTAACCAATCACACGTTTAGTAGCATTAGCTATTTACTTATATCCTCCTTTAGGCTATTAAGCCATGAATGGTCTCAACATATTCCCAATATTGTCTTCAATAACTCACGAACCTATTTCAATACACCAAATCAATCAATGATAATAAAGTAAAATTTTCATCTTTTTATGCGCATATATCTAGTAAAATATCATGACCTTGGTAGGCTATTTCTGTAATTAGTTTTTCCTTGCAAATCCAAATGACCTAATTATTTTTTTCCAGTTAAGCTAGACATATATGGGTATAACGTATCCAAAAATGGGTCTAAAATGTGGACTACATAATTTATGGTCAATTTTATAAATTTGCCCTGCTTTGGGTGCAATTATACACTAAATAGTCCCGTCAATTTAGCCATATCCCAAAGCATGGAAATCTAAATGAAAAATTAATTTATATGTAATTAGTTAACATATAAATGAACATTTTTCATGCTTCACACATGCTTAAATTTAGCTTCTAAGGTCCTTAAATTAAGTGTTCAATCTCAAACTTAAGCAAAACTGCCCGAATCAAGTTCAAGATCAAGATCACAAAATCAACGTGTTATATATGTTAGCACATAAAATATTAAGCAAAATTGCTTCACAATAATTTATATAAGATTTAATTCTACAACTTTTATATTTTGTACTTCACCTAATTCCTAATTTAACCCCACAAAATTATTGGAAAACACAACTGAGAGCTAAGGAGGTTTCAACAACAACTAGTCACAATCAAGGGGCCTTATCTCTTCACACACTACTTATTTAGCAAAAATGTTTTACAAAAATTTAGATAAGACATAACCCTAAAACTTTCATGTTTTTCACTTTGTCTAATTCAGCTTCTAGGATTATGAAATCGTGGGTACAATAGTCTACCCTGAAAATAGAATTAAAGGAATTCAACTCATATTCACTATTAACAAATTCTCCACATAAATCCTAATTACAATTACTTTGTAACTCCCACTATTTGCCGATGATTAATATTACATGGAGGAGAAATTTCATGGGAAAACAAATATGAAATCACATACCTTTCACTAAAGCTAGAAAACCTCAAGATTTTTCCTAGTTAACTCAATTTTTCTTTCTCTCTTTCTTCATTTCTTCTCCTTTCTTTCTTTTTTTCTTTCCATCTTAGTACTCTTCCTTCTGTTGCATGTCCTCACATTTTTGCCTCTCTAATCTACTCCTAAAGGAAGAAAATTCAATTTGTATATCTACCTTAATAAGATAAAATCATGGTGGCTTATTCCTATTGGTTGGAAACTCAATTTTCCTCTTTTAGTCTCTCTTCTTCACTCATTCATTACCTTTATCCATCTACTAATCCCAATATGCTCCTTGTACTTTTAATAAGTTCTAAAACACTATTGTTTTAAACACTATAATATGCACACAACATATTACAATTTGCCATGCCACTATGCAAATATCATATTCATATCCAAATGTCTCAATAATGTAAGTGTTATTGTCATCATTCTGCCATGTAATGCATATATTCAAATATAATGTGATTAAAATGCATATCAATTAGGTTGAGGATGTAATAAATATATTGCACAAGTGTGTGCAAATATCATCCCATAGAGATAAGAATAATAAGTATTGGAATATGATGATTTTATTTTTATCTAGAAAATGAATATTGACATGCTATCTAAATTACTAGCATAATGAAAAGAAATTAATAAAAAATTTAATGGCAAAAAGGTAAAAGTAATTAAGAAAGAAAACCTTTTAATAAAACACCTATGACACTTGATCTCACCAATGAAAAATCATGAAATCATTAATTATTCAACGCTATATTAGATTAAAAGTTGCAACTATTGATTGTAACTCTATTAATTAAGGCTCACTCTTGAGTAGTCATTTAATTTGTAACCATTTCTCCAAATCCATCTCTTGATGTAAATTAGAAATGTGCTACCTCATTGGCTTTAATAATCCTTTAAATGACAGCAATAGATTAAGTGGGTATCTTAACTCATTAATTAAACTAAGGGAAATGATTCTAGGTATATTTTAATTTACCATATCTCGATCTAAAAATGAAACACAAATAATGTAATTGGTGATTAAGAAATCACAAGCATTAGGATTAGGAATCATTTATTTATAATAGAACAAAATCCCAACGTAGTCATTCAAATCATAAATCAATCAATCATTATCCATGTTTATATCAAGGTTATAGATTAAAAGATCTAGCCTAACATATTAACGAAACAAGGTAGATCTAAAAGCAATAACATCATCTTTAATAAAAGAAATAAGAATAGAGAGAAGGAAATATTGAATTTCCCAATTGTTTTGATAAATATTATCTTCTTTTTTTTTCTTGATCTAATAATCTCTTAAAATTCTGCCTTTGATCTAGTTTTAAAGCTTATTTTTTATTGTTTTCTTCTCTTAAAAACTCCTCTTTTTGCTCCTCTAAAACTCTCTTAGAGAACCTTATGTGTTTGTTTTAAATACTCTTTTAAAAGATATGAAAAATAGGTTATAAAGTAGTTCATATAGTGTCTAGGTCACAACTTGTGACTTTAGTCACTAGTGCGACTCTTTATTAGGCTCATTGAAGTTGCAGCCTACAACTTTTGTTACGGGAGCGATAGATTGGTTATCTTCTTCATGCATCCAGATATCCAGCTTGGTCCATGAAGTTGCCAATTTTGCTTTTGTGTCATAATTTGCTCTAAACTTGTTAAAATGCCATGAAAAATATCCAAATATGAGAAATAACACCAAATCATCTAAAATAAATTAATTTAAACATAGATTAACACTAAATATATCCCAAATATAACCAAATATCTTTGAACAAATTACACCTAAAAAATTCCTCACTAATTGTTACTTGTCTTCAAGTAACAAAGAGTAAATAGCTAAAATTTTCATAACTTTTATAAAACATATATATAGGTACATCATGTAAGTAATGACAATCACTTAAGTACTATAAAAGATACATCAAATAAAAGCTCATTTAAGTAAACAAACTTAAGTTAGTTTACTACCTTAAAAAGCAAACTCACTTATTCATGGAAAGTTAGAGACCATAATGCCATATTTTACACAGATCTTAATAATAATCTAACTAGATCACCAATAGGCATAGTCATGATATAAAACATTTTAGATCATCACCACCTTTATGAATTAATAATTAGAAGAATACTTTAAACGCATGAAATCATTTGGAATCATCTTTCTTCTAAGTACTTTTTTTTAAAACTTTTTTTTGAAGAGTTTATATGCCTTTTTGTGCAAATATAAACATTTGTGATGAATGTACCTAGTTGCTCAACATATAACCTTATTCAAAATGCTTTGCTTACTAATACTCTTAGATTATCGCTTTACATGAAAATTGGTGTTGGTCACGAAGATTCTCGATTACTAAGCATCTTTAAAATAATAGAGTAGTTATTTCTCTTTGTTTTAATTTATTTTGGCAGTCCTAAATTATATCTCTTAAACTACTTCATCATTGCTAATTAACAAAGCACAATAACAATTCCTTTCCATTAAAGCTCATGCAATTATATTTGTTCATAGCTAGCTAAATTTCTTGTTTCCATATACATTCAAAACATAATCTCATTGTATTCCAACTTATCCTAAATTCATAAGTTATACTGCTTACATTAGCAATTAACTCAATGTTCATTCATATTAAACTCATCCTAAGAATGGCTTCACTTTTGTTGCTACTCATAGTGATTGCCAGATAAAGCTTACTTAAACTACATATCTTTATAAAATCACAATTTTTTTTTATAAATTTATCCTTGTGCATAGGTACAAGCATTATATAAGTCCAAGCATAAGATCCTAATCCTCCCTTAAACTTAAATATGGCATTATCCTCATTGAAATGCATTTTATAACATAAAAGATATAAGAGGTTGTATGGAATGAAATACTCCCTTCTAATATTGGTGGAAGGTTGATTGCATCCAAATCACTTGGTACTTTTAGCCTACATTCTCATGAACTTTTAACCTACATTCTCATGAACACTTAAGAAAATAAGAAAAATTAAGTAGCCAATCCAAGATAAATTTAAAACAAATCAAAAGCTAACTAAAAGAAATAAGATGCAAATAAAATCCTATTGAACTTGCACCTCATTGCACAGTTCATTGGTGCCATAGAAACATAAACACATAACAATGGTGTACAAACACCTTACAACAGTCTATCATTAAACATAAAAATAATAAAGCAAGTATAATTTGTAGTAAGGGAACATAATATCAATAATGGTAAAACCAAAAGAATAACTCCATGAGATAGTACATTAAGGCATGTCCAATGATGATACGAACGAGGTTGATTTTTAGATCCTGATTCATATGTAGCACAAGTCCCAAGTTTTAATTCAAAGATCAAAACAAGTTAAACTCTTAAATCCCAATTAGACATCTAGAAAACTTGTTTCTAGCAACTTGAATTATAAAGATTCAAGAGGTGTTAATCTCAACCTTAAATTAACTAAGTAATTTAAGACCTAGATTAAATGAGTTTGTGAAATTATTAAGAACTCACTTAACAATCTCACCAAGTCCTATAAATAACTCAAGAAGAGAATTAACTCTCACAAGCAATTCTGATAAAAGAAATATTCTTCAATTTTTTCATTGATTTGGCTGAATAAGAAGGGTTATTTATAACCTGTACAAAACTTTTAGAAACCTTAAGAATTATTTCCTAAATAGTCTTTGAAATCTGTCTAATCTATTTAGGAAAAAGGATACTTCTAAGCTAAAGAGGAAATAACTAAAAGATACATTAGATATCTTCCTAATTATAAAAGAATTTTCTTATATAAGTAAATACAAAGTTCCTAATTAGTTTTAAGAGAGGAATTCAACTAATGAGGAAGTTTCCTCATATTTGGGTCATGGGTCTTTCACAATGGTTATTCCTTGTTGTATGAATAACCTAATTGCTTCTTTAAACCTTTTAAGCCTTCCCTTTGTGATTGGGCCGTGAAGTTGAAGTGGATCTTTGGGCTGGCCTTGGATATTTGCATCAAATGGAGAAGGCAAATTAATGTTAACTCTTACAAATATTGACTTATTGTGTAGCCTTAGTGATTTTGCACCATCTCCATCCTTTCCAATCTAACATCCATAATGTCTAAACTTTGAAGAACTATATTCCATGGCCTCTCTTAAGATACACTAGGTCCTTCTTCTTGTGGAAGAGTGTTAAGAGGTAGAATTATGAGAATGGCATCCTTCTCTCCTTCTTCACTTTCTTTTTAGACTTATTCTTATTGGTTCTTTAGTTTTATAAACTTTAGTCTTCTAAATTTATATGTCACAGTCCCTATTCTCCCTAATGTAGTGAGATCGAAAGGTTTTATAGTGGGTAACGCTTCATTATCCATTTAATTTAAATCAAAATTACATAAAAAATATGGCCAACTCTATTACTATATGCCCTAATCATAGCATTTGCCTAGGATTTTTTACTAACCCCACCAATTATCAAAAAATGTGATCATTAGTTGAGACTTCTAACTTATTATGAGCACACCACATAAGAAAGATCTTTTATTTAGAGACTTTAGATGCTTTTAGATTCCCAAAGATAATAAAAGCCATAAACTTGTAAAGGATCATCAAGCACTTATCTCTTGTGGCTCCATTTAAGGATTGATGAAAGTTTAATCTTCTTAACTTGAAATTCTTTCCTAAAATGCTCTAGCACTAAAGTTTTTACGGTGATCACTCATGCCTCCTTTATAGAAGCCAAATTTATATCTCACGGTAGTTTGATCAATGGTATATTGCTAACCAAAAAATCTAAAGGCAAGAGATGTCTCATGCTCATTCTTGACATGGAGTGTTGAAAATAACTCAGGATTAAGTCTTTTATAAGATGGGATTTATGTGAGTGCAAATTTGACCCCAGTCAACCTACCTAAAAGATTTTTACTCCTATCCATGACTTATAGTTGCACTAAGGTTGTTTCATACAAAAATCTACATATAACATGCTTTCTAAAATCTATAAAAAGGACTTTCCTATCTTCTTCATCATTTTAAATTGGAAATGGAGCATTATACTTTGGTGAGATGTCTCTTAGACCTCTTTGTTGTTGCTTCTCCCATTGCCTTGATGAAGATGCTTTTAAAGACATCTTGAAGTTGTGAAAGATATGAGAGTGTAGTGGTGGTGGTTATGAAAGAGTAATTAAGCAAAATAATAGCTAAAAGATAAAGGGAAAGTTAAAAATCTTAATAGTTCTATTTGCTTTCACACTTTAAAAGAGTATTTAAATAATTGTGAGTGAAAATGTAGAGGAAAAAACCCTATTTATAGGGAAAAAGACTAGGTTTTGAGTAAGAAAGATTTGAATTTCAAATTTGCTAAAAAATCCTTTTAAAAACTCTCGGTTATATCAATAAAATCAAAGATGTCATAGCTCACAACATGTGTCGTGGGGCGATTGCCCATTGCTCTATCTAAAGCATCACTAAGTTGAGATCGCAACTTAAGTCATGACCTGTGACTCAGTCAAACCATGCCTCACTTGGCTCGGTTGTAGCTGCAATATAGAGTAATTCTAATGCCTCCAATTTTTGTAAAATTAATTTCTCCCATTACAAAATGTCATCAAACACATAAATAATGATAAAATCCATAAAATTAAAACTTCTTTATTGCATAATTCATTTTAAATCCAACTGCAAGCATGAGATCAACATTAAATAACACAAAACACATTTTGACAACTACAAATTAACATTAACTAAGTCCTAATTAAACATAAACACTCTCTAAAATTAAAAGTAAACACATTAAAAGTAACTAAAGGTGTTAAGTTCTAGAGCATAGAAAACTAACTTTTAAGGGATTACAATCCAAGTTAGAAACACAAATCTCTTGCCTATTTCTTTCTCGATATTCCTTTACCCCTTTGAACCTTAGGTGGCCTCCTTCTTCCCCTTTTTTGATGAAGTGCAAAGCTTTATTCCTCCATCTTCTTCCTCACTAGAAGAAGTGATTCATCTCAATGATTAGTGGCATTCCTTATTCTCTACACTTCATTGATACTATTTACCTATGAGAGTATGGAGTCTCATCTTCTTCTGAAAAGGCTCAATGATAGTAGTAAAAAGTAGTTCCTTACTATAGAGTCATTATTGATTTAGGTAAAGGTGGAATCCTGGGTTTGGGCAACTTTAAATTGGGTGGTGGGAGAGGTAATGGTTATTTTTATTTCACCATGGCTTGAAGAAGATCTATTTAGGTATTTTAATTACTACAAGTGGTGAAGAATATTGTAAAAGCTATTTTTTCTCTATTTAAAATTGATGTTTTCCTCCTTTATGGAATATGGAATTATAGAACATCTAAAAGCTTCTACACACTTATCAAAAACAAAAAGGCTAGCCACTTCCTCTTTATTACTATTTTTACACGGAATTAAAATGAGAACCATTTTAGCAAGCATTCACACATGTTTAAGTGTGAAAATTTGGGCATGTAACATAAAATGTACATTAACTATCTAATGAAACTACTAATGCCCCATTTGACAACTGTCTTCAATTTGCTTATTTTGAATGTCCTCTTTTTCTTCATCTTCTCTATAGTAACCTATTGAAAAGATGAATAACTTTATTCATATGTTTAATTAAAACTAACTAAGCTAAAAAAAAAAATAGTAAGAAGACTAAAAGCTTGGGCTATCTTCTAAGCGCAACATTTTAAGGTTTCATAGCTTGACCCTTATATTTCTTTAGTCTGGAATAATGGTGAAGTGAAGGACTTCTTCATGTTGCTTTGGCTTCATCCCATAATAGGGCTTGAGACATTGTTGTTTACCTAGAAAACCTCTCCTTTTGATTCTTTATGTCAATTGCTTTATGTGAGTAAGTTTTGACTCTCGTGAAAGGTCTCGACCATCTAGACTTCAATTTCTTAAAGAACAATCTCAATCGAGAGTTGAAGAGTAATATTTGTTGCCCTTATAAGAAGTTTTATTAAACAATGTTCTTGTCATGTGATTTCATTTCATGTACCTCTAACTTTGATTTTGTTATTCCTTTCTTTCTCCTCTTTTCTCATCCTTGATCTTTTTTTTTTATAACACTTATCTTTGGTAATTGGTGTCTTTTTAGCTTGTGTACTTCAAACTCTAGTTGTTCATCTCCCACTCTCAAGGTTAACTTTCCTAACCTATATTAATAAGTGCTTTATCCATTACTAGGAATGGCCTCCTTAGGATGGTTGGTATCTCATATTATTCTTCAAAATCTAGCACCATAAAATATGTTAGAAAAATGAGCATGTCCACCTTGATAAAGATGCCTTCAACAATCCTTATATGATACTTAATCAATCTATCCACCAATTATAAAGATATCCTTATTTCCTTGAGCTCTTTAATCTTCAATGTCTTGAAAAGAGATAAAGGCATCCAATTAATACTAGACCCAAAATCACAAAAAGCTTTATCAAATTCTAATTCATTAATTTCACAAAGTATACTAAAACTCCCTAGATATTTGACTTTTTGAGGCATATTGTTTTGCAATATTACACTACATTCATCCGTTAAAGTTACTAGTTCACACTCCTGAAGCCTTTTCTTATTAGAAATTATGCATTTGAAAAACTTGACATAAGAAGGCATTTGAGGTAACGCTTCAAGAATGTAATGTTGATGTGAATCATTTTAAAAACTTTAAGGAATTTGGCAAAATCCTTGGCCTTTTTATCATTTCTTTGACTCTTCAATCTTTAAGGGACTAGGAGGCACATAAGTTTAAAGCTTTGGTAGTGGAGGACAAGCTTCCTCCTCCTTTGCTCTATATGATTCCTCCTTAGGATCATCTCGAATTATTCATTTTCTTGCTCGTTAAGCTCATCAATTATACTTCTTACCTCTTTTCCACTTCTATAAGTGATGGATTTCATATGCTTATTAGGAATAACCTTCAAATTAAAGGGTAAATTTTCCAATTGCCTATATGATATAACATTTTCCAATTGTCACACTTGTAGTTCTAATGCATGAATAGATGAAGAATGATGTTTACTAATTTTATCAACTTTAGCATCTAATCTCTTCAAAGCTTCATCTTATGCATCCATCCTCTTTTTGGTTTTTGATTATAAATTTATCCATCATGACCTCTAAACCTGATTTCCTATCCTGCAACTATTGTGCTTGAAAACATTGGGTACTTATGGTCTTAAAGTATTTTTCCCATTCTAAGAAAAATTTAGACAATTTCTCCAATTAGGTGTTAGAATTTGAATAAGGATGGTTACCTTGTCTATTATTGAAATTACCCATAAAGTTCACTTGCTTAACATTTAAAGAAGTAAATGGGTTATGCACCTAACAATTGATACTAACATGACCATCACCTCCATAAAGCTCATAAGAAGTCATTTTAATTATTAGTGATGAGACAACATCACAATTCATGGCATTAATTTGCTTGGATAGGTTGGTTATTTCAGTTGCATAATGACTATTTGATTTACCTCTAACATTCTTGCTACCTTCCTTAGCATGACTCTTTTCAATTTATCAATTGCAACTATTAGTAGTCATCTCCTCAAGTAATTTGTTGGTTGAATCTTTCATCCTATTCATATGTGTTCTACCTATAACATCATATAAGGTACTCTTCAATGAAGGGCTTAAACCACTGTAGAAGGATTGCAAGATGAGCCACTTAGATAAACCATTATAAGGACTCTTCCTCATAACTCCTTAAATCTTTCCTACAACTCATAAAGAGACTCTCCCTTTATTTGAGCAAAAGAAAAGATGTCATTCCTTAATTTAGCTATCTTTGTTAGAGGATAGAACTTGTTCAAGAAGGCTTGTGATAGTTGCTCCCACTTAGTGATTGAGTTTACAATTGATGAATGACACCATGACTTAGGTTTGTCTCCAGGGGAAAAGAAAAAAAAAATCTCGATTTGATAGCATCATCTGAAACTTGATTTTGGTTAAAAATATCATAAATCTTTGGGAATGTTGTTATATGAACATGTGGATCTTTATGTGAAAATCGCTAAAGTTATTATTTTGCACCATTTGTAGGATTGCAAGTTTGATCTCAAAGTTGTTGGCATGAACAACTAGTCTGGTAACTCTAGGATACAGTTTATTGAGCAATGGAACACTATAGTCCCTTATAGATCTCTCATTCTTTTAGTTGTTTGCCATTAGATTTCTTATATTATGTTCTTTCAATCTTTGTCTCTTTATGCTTGCTCTAAAAGTTCTTTCAATCTCAAGATCAAAAGGTTTAAGATCTTGTTTTTCTTATTCTAAACTCTTAATCCCTCACTACAATATGAAGTTTTACACCTACAACCAAATAAAAAAGGAATGAAAACCTCTAGATTATGAATTGAATCAAAGCTTTAATATTAAAGCACAATATCCTCATCAATGATGCTAATTTCTTTGTGATCAAATTTCATAATATGGTTTAAATTTAAATCAATCAATAGATTCAATCTAACTTATTATCTTCTCTCCTTCAAACTATTACTTAAAATTCACCTTGCAAAATGCAACAAGTGGATAGTGATCAAAGTAATGTAGTTCATAAGTATGTGTGGATATCATCCATAGGGGCAATAAATAATGGAACACGATGATTATATTTTTATGTAAAAACTGATTAATTGAGATGTAATCTAAACTACTAGCGTAATAAAAATAACTAATAATTGAATGGTTAAAAGACGAGCAATTGGGAAGAAAACCTTATGATAAAATACCTAAGACACTTGATCTCACCAAGGGAAAATCATGAAATTATTGATCATTCAATGTTATGTTGGATTAAGGGTTGCAACTATCAATTGTCTTCTCAGTAATTAAAGCTTTCTCTTAAATAGTCACTTAATTTGTAACCATTGCTCCATATCCATCTCTTAATGTGAACCAGAAATGTGTTACCTCATTAGTTATAGCAATACTTTAAATGATAGCAATCTCTCAATCTATAAGTGAAACACAAATTATGTAATTAGTGATCAATAATACAAGCATTAGGATTAAGAATCATTTGCTTATGAAAGAACAAAATTTTAACATGGCCATTGAAAATCATAAATCAATCAGTCATAATCAGTGGCTATATCAAGGTCCTAGATCAAATGATCTAGCCTAGCATACTAACAAAACAAGGTAAGTCCAAAAGCAATACCATAATTTTTGACAAGAGAAATAAGAATGAAAAGAAGGAAAGATGAAATCTCCCAATTTTCTCGATAAATATTCTCTTTTTCTTCTTCCTTGACCCAATGTTCTCTTGAACTTTTGCACTTGATATTATTTTGAAGCTTGTTTTTCCTTATTTTCTTCTTTAAAAAACTCATTTTTTTACTCCTCTAAAACTCTCTTAGAAAATCCTAAGTGTTGGATTTAAATACTCGTTTAAAACAACTAAAAAATGGGTTGGAAAGAAGCATGATGACCCCAAGTCATGACTTGTGCCTTAAGTTGTAAGTGTGACACTCTATTAGGACTATAGGCAACAAATTACTTCTTTTCGTAATGGATGCAAATATCCAACTTGGTCCTTAAAGTTGCCAATTTTGCTTGTTTTTGTCCTAATTTGCTCTACATTTGCTAGAACACCTATAAAACATCCAAATGTGGGGAATAACACCAAATCATCCAAAATAACTTAATTTAAACATTGATTAACATTGAATCAAGGCTAAATCTCACTAAAAATCTATGAACAAATTAAGCATAATAAAAGAAAAGGTATATGAGGCACATAAGGCTTAGAAAGCATATTAGGATTGACTTCCACCTTCGGTATGTCCTCTTTGAGTAATTTTTATCTTCATCTTCTTTGTTCCTTCCATAATTTTCCTCTTCCCAACTTGAATTTATCTCCTTGCTACTCCTTAATGCAATCTCCATGACTTGCTTTTTAGCATTAGTCTTAAAGATGCTAGGTAGGACACCAAGAGACCTAAAGTTAAAGGCTTTAGCTATTTCTTCTAGTTGGATCTCAGGGTTATGGATAGAGGAGGAATGTTCCCAAGAAAATAAATCAACCTTTGCATATAGTTTCCTTATCGTCCATCATATTGATTTATTCTAGCATCAACTTTGATGATAAATTCTTCCAATGTGCTTTCTTGGTTAGACTCTTCCTCTAGGGGTTGGAAGGTTGTTGATTGATGAAAAATAGGGAGAGCTTAAAGATTAGGGTTTAAATAATTATTATGAGAGCAAGAAAAGTTTGTTAACTAAGATTTTAGATACTATAGTAAGGATCTTAGGTTGATGATTGAAATTCCTTATAAAACTTACTTATCCTTAGACAAAAGGATTTCTAATTTGGTAAGTTATACTTGTATGGCCAATATTCCCATATAATTTGCATACCACCTGTAAGAAAGAAGAAGAAACTACAATATAAGTCATGAAATTTATTTGTTTGGTAAGGATAGATACCTGAGCTCATAGTGACTATAGTGCATCCATGAAGTTATAATTATGTATAAGAAATAAAAAAACAAGAAATATAAACCATACAAAAATAAAAAGAAAATTTTGGATTAATATGGAAATAATTGCCTAATGTTATTATCACCAATCCCTGACAATGATGTTAAAAGCTTGATGTGATATGTGTGTGTTAAGTGTAAAATACCCTTAAAGTACAAGCGCACAGGTATTAATTGATAAAGTGTACAAAAGTATAAATACCTTTCCCACAAGGATCACACAATTGGTACTAAGCTTGTGTTCCTTATATTATCTACAAATCCTAAGTAGAAGAAGGTTTAAACTAAGATTTAGAACTAAGTAAACTATAAACTTAACAATTACAAAGAAAACAATCAATAAAATATGCTAGCTAGGAGGTTCAACTTCACTTATTAACTACTTATGGTTTCTAATCTTTCGTTCCATTGGTTTATTCATCTAATATTACTATTGGGTCACTTAAGTTATTAATTAACCTCTTGAGAATCAATTAACATACAAGAATATGTTAACCTAAAGGTCTCTTAACATAATAGTTCAACATCATGTTACTGTCAAACAATGCAAGGTCCTAATGATAGTAATTTACTATCAAGGTCTCTTAACATGTAATAGATTAAGGGAATCATTAAAGGTCTATTTCTTGAAAATAATCTCTTGATAGTTAGTTCACAAAACTCAATACAATTAAGGGCCCTTTAATTAATAAACATGCATGTTCACAATTATTGCTAACACAATGATGAACAAAATAAAATGAACTTAGATCAGAAAACTAAAAGAGTCAAATAAGATTTATCTATGTCCCTAGCTTAAAGGAAATTAGTTCATAATAGAAGAAAGAGAAGAAGGAACAATCAAACTAATGATGTTTGAAGTTATGAAATTCATCTTTAAAATTTTTCTCGAATGTCATTTTGACCTCCTCTTTTACTACTTAGTCTTTGCTTGAAGTTTTACTATAACAACCATATTCATTTACATAACTCATATCATTCATGTCCAAAATACAAATGCATAAAGGTTTTATCCATCCTACACACGCAATCAAACATTTATTTGATGCACATATATGTATATGACACAAGGAGAAAGAGAGTTTGGATTCAGCCGATGACCTATGGTCTATATGTCTCAATGTAAAACTGAAAGCACCAAAGTGTCCAATTCCTATTCTTCAGTATTTGAAAAAAAATTTTTTACAATTTGGTGAGTCGCGACTCAGTGAATAAAAAAAATAATCAAATTCTTATGACATAATCCATAATCAAATATCATCAAGATACATTGCGAGTATAACAATTAACTATGCAAATGCAAATGCAATAGTTTTGTTTTTGTCGTGACCGAGCAAGGCAAACATTGCTCCCGGGATATTCATGTGATTCATGTAACATATGATTTGGGACCTATTGGTCCATCTTCCTGTAATTCATTTGACATATGATTTGGGACC
>CATIWR010055956.1:0-15218 GCA_949677035.1 Omphalea diandra | reverse complement strand
CATATGGACCACAGGTCGTCGGCTGAATCCAAACTCTCTCTCTCCTTGTGTCATATACATATATGTATATCAAGTAAATGTTTGATTGTGTGTAGGATGGATAAAACCTTTATGCATATGTATTTTGAACATGAATGATATGAGTTATGTAAATGAATATGGCTGTTACAGGGATTGTGAGTAAATCTATTCATAGGTTGCACTTAGGCAAGATAAATTTCAAATTTTTCAAAGACCTGAACTTTTAAAGGATTATAATTTTCTTCGTAAATTGAAGCTCGTGACCTTGCTTACAAACAGGTTTAATTGTTGATCTATGTAAAAATTTAATCACTTTTTAAAATTTTAATTTTCTTTGTAAATTGAAGCTCGCGACCTTGCTTACAAATAGGTCTAATTGTTGATCCATGTAAAAATTTAATCACTTGAACATCACTTTTTAAAAGAGTAATTTAACATCTCCTTCTTAAGAAAGGTCATCTTTTTGCCATCTAATTTCAATATAAATCTAGCCTAAAGATTCTAACTAGGAATCCAAGTAATTTAATTACTAGAGGGGAGAAAGTTCACTCATGTTCGCATTGTAAAAGGAATTAGATGTATGTAGATACATCTTTTTTTAAGAATAAACAAAACTTCGTTAAACATTAACTTGAAGAAGTAGCATGGTCATTATTACAAACGATAATCATAACATTAGATAGATCTTCTCAACATAAATGAACTCCCCTTCATCGTTCTTGTAATAATGGGCTAGAAAATAAACAACTTTATTAGTAAAATGAGAAACATGAGTAATAGAAATTGACCAAAATTGTGGCAAAAAAGATAAAATATCGTGGACCAAAATTTCATGGTATGTGTCTTGAGTTGGTGAGCTATTAATTGCAACAACAATGATTTGGCTATTTGACTCAATCATGACATCAAGGAAACCATAATTATGATTGCAATATCAATAGCAAAAGCCTTATCAGCAGCTAGAGAGAGAAAATTTCAATCCTTTGATGACAATTAATATGAGTTCACTACCATGATTACATACTATAAATCCCAATCCAATTCCACCTTTTAAATAGGGGTCACTTAGACTGAGGTAGGGAAGTCACTTTCATTATACCACACAGTGAGTTGTAATAATGATACTATTTTTAAACATTAAAGACTAGAAGAATACAAAAAAAATATATGTCGATAGAACCCTCGAGATAATCATATTGGATGGTCAATATGGGATCGAAAGTTAGGGGTTATACATTTAATCCTAAAACAGCACAGACTCACTATCTAATATGACTAGGGCTAATTGAAGTAATCATATTACTCCATTTAGAGATGATTTCAAAAGTCGAGTACTACATAGAGAAGGTGTTAGACACCTTAAATAGCTTGGATATTAGTTTGCTTTCCAATTAAGTCATATTTGATTTTATTATTGGATTTTGTTATTTAGACTTAATTTTCACCCTAAGCCATTTATCTACCAAATGAACATTTAAAATCAAAACTAAAGTGCTTGAAATTAAAATTAATTATAGTACGAAAGAATGAGATCCATTTTATTAAATGAGGGATATGCAAGAAAAGCATAAATTTAAGTATCTTGAGATTTAGGTAGACTTTTTAAGTATAAAGCTCTTATTCTTATAATGTTTATTCTTTACAAAAGGCTGAAAAGGCTATTTGTATACATTTTTACATGCATATATAAGAAATACAACTGATTATGCTTCCTTTCTTTATGAGTTTAGCTTTCATATTAATTAAAAAATTTTGTATTTTTATAGTCTCCAATATTATAACATCATTTATTTTCACTAATATTAATTAGTGTGGTGAGCGTAGATAGGATTTACTTCTAAGTTTCTATTATCTTGCTTTTCTAAAGTCTTTCCTTATGCAATGGGCCTAAGCTCCTAGATTATTGGCCTACTAGACATCAACAGATTGTTTATATATCTACACACAAACAATACTATCCATGTTGATCCCTAATCTTTAAATGCAAATCAAAGTGTTGACACTAATAACAAAACTCAGCAAAACTCTTATACAGCTCCAATTCCTTTCACTTTAGAGCCAACACCATAAGCCTTTATCTTTAATCTTGTGTTTACCTTTGTGGATGATTTTAAGGTTGTAATGGTCAATGAACTAAAAAATGTAATGGCTTCTTTATAAGCATAATTGTTCAAAGCATTACAACTCTAGCTATGGAGGGAATTGTTTGTACTAGCTTAAATGCAAGATAAAGGCAAGGTTATGCTCATTGAGGGATCAAAGGATGAAGGCATGACTATCCTTAGAATTCCAATGGAAATGGGTTGAACAACTAATAACCATCTCACATGTAGAGGATGATCAAATCACAAGCAAGATATTAATAAATATATGAAAAAAAAATAGTGTTTCAAATGCAAAAGAAAGTCTTCTAGGAAAAAGACTATAGAGTTATATATAGGATTCCACTCACGCTATCAATACGTTAACATTATTGAAGTTTAAAAATTCTAATATTAAACTGTATCAAGGAAAACTGACTATAGGAGCCATTTGTTTACTTTTCACCAAACTTTAACTTTACAAACTCATATGATATAGTTTTATAAAGGGTTTTCCCGACTAGGCTTTTGCAAGTGGAGTAGGAATGGTATTATAATTTGGTAAAGGGTTTGATAAGTAACTTTTCCCATCTCGCCAAATTGTTTTGGGCCTAGTTTGTCACTTGCATATGGACTAAAAAGATGTCAACTAACCTACAAACAATTATTCATATAGAGAACCTCAACTTGGAGGTCACTATCAATCCCATGAAAATAATAAGCTAACCTCAGGTCATTCTAAGCCTTCTTCCCCCCTCCTGCCCCTCCTCTTTTTCTCCTTTTTCTTTTCATTTTCTGCTAGCAACAAAGATAGAGGTATACACAGAGACCTTGTTGTCTTTAAAAAAATCTTAATGGTTTGTACAGACCATCAATTGGTCTGTGCGTACCATTATTACTATTCACATGTTTTATTCTATAGTCTAGTTGTCTGTATAAACCTTATAATGGTCTACATAGATCACATCACTGCTCACATGCACTATTCATAGTAGTGCATTTTCTCTTATCCCTTAAAATTTTTTACTATTTTATTTACTTTTAACTTGGAAATGGGCAAATGGGGTAGGTTGTAACAATCAATCTCCCCCATTTCCATTTTCTAATGTTAAAATCACATTTTAAACTCTTTTTTTTATAGTAGCTTTTTAGTTCTCCTTTGCCTATCTTTGCCATTTGGTGTTCTTTAGTGTTTTGAGTATTAGGAAAATGATGAGGAGAGGTTCTAGCAGACTAAGACTCTTGATCCTTCTTCATTTGCTGCCCATTTATGTTTATGCTTTGTTTTACCATTAACTACACACCCATACCTCTTATTTATGCAATTATATTTCTCTTTTGTTGTGTTCATTTGCTTGATGATATCTGGTTTGGGCAATAGTCTATATATTTAATTCACACACTATTTTCTCCTCTTTTAGATCTTTAAGATGTTGGTTACATGACCATTCATGCCCTTAAAGTGATGTGTAAGATCCTTTCACTTTTACCTTTATAACCTTAAAGTAGTTCATTTCTTTTCTTAGTGATGCACGACACTAACATGGATGTTCTTTTGGCATGTTTTGGAGTTCAAGTTCACATATTATTGCATATTATATATGCATGACCATTTTTATTTAGATTTCCCATCCCTACCTTATATATATCATTTATTGCTTTCTCAAGTCTTGCATATCACATTCTTGTATTGCATACTCAAATTATATAATTGATGGCTTAACTTAGATGAATTTGCCTAAGTGAATAATAGAAAATTGATTAATAAAGGCAAGGTGTAAAAGTGTACCAAAGATACCCGTACGTCCAAACCCTAAAGTCTAAGTGATTTGGGGATATTTAACCTCTTCTTCACACTATACTTAATTTCTAAATTTCAACTTTGATGGGGTGAAGATAGATTAGGCCTTATAGTTGGCCTATTAGACTCATAATCTATTTTCACCTAGAATTCTAAAGTCAAGCGACGATTTTAGTCAAGTATCAAGGGTAATACTAAAGTACCATCCCACCTTAGCCCCTCGATGGTCACTTGATTTCAAAAAAAGGATTTTAATCCATCATGAAGCCTCCTAAGGATCCCTCAATGATCCACATGCATGCCATTGAATAGCATTATACCAATGTATGACCTTTATCCTCTCAAACCTCAATGGTCTATAAAAAGTTAGGAGTAGCAAGTAAGATTCCACTCGTTCAAGCATAACCATGAAATTAAAATGCTCACAATTGCCTAACAATTGCTAAAGTATTAATTATGAGTAATTGTATATGAGGATATTGAACTCATGTAGTTGAATCGCCCATTTAGATATTTGCCCTAAGGTTTTGGCTTCCAAGAGTATCTTTCATAAGGGTCAATCTATGTAGATAATAATGATGTGAGCTTGAAAGTATTGTCTAAGTTTCATGACTGAGCTAACCAGTGTATAGGCTAAGTTTTTTAGCATAAGGTACTTAGTTTAGCCCCCTTTCAAGACTTTAGTGACATAATAAATAGGCATTTTCATCCCATCTTCTTCTTTAACTATGACTAAGGTGTGTATTTTTTTAGTGGCAGCTAGGTATATGAAGAGGGGTTTATCTTGATTTTGGCGACCTAGTAGTGGGCGTTGTTGAACCTTTTAAGTTCCAAGTTCTTGTTTTGATGATTATAAACAAGATTTAGGGCTAACATTTGTCCAAGATTGTTCGTGTTAAATCTTGCAAGTACATTAATTCCTTGAACTGTAATGAATGGATAAGAATTTGCTTTTAGCACATTTTAAGTTAAAGGTTGAAAAACTCTAAGTATTAAAGAGTGAAAATCAAAGCAAACTCAACTGAATAGATTAATGGACATTACCTTTTGGCAACTGGCATTGGACAAATGCTCTAATATAATCTATGCTTTTTGGGCCTAGCAACAGACGTGTACTTTTGCAATAGGCATTGGACAAGTATTTTAAGGTTGAACCTTACTTTATAAGCCTCGTAACGATTGTTGTACTTTTGCAATCAGCATTGGAAAAGTTCTCTAGTTTGAGCTACACCATTTGGACCTTCTAATGAGATACACTCAAATATTCAATAAAGGTTGAAATGTTTCTAACGGGCATTATGAGAACTAACAGACGTTGAATCACTTTTATAGATTTTGAAAAACAAAGTTTGAAAATTACATTTGCTGGAAATCAACAACAGACGTTGAGCATATTGCAACGGGCATTAAGGTTAAAATCAATGATCATTGTTTACATCTAATAATGATTGAAGAAAAAGTGGATTAATTAAATAAAAAAGGGAAATGAAGAGTCTTGAGTCACCAACTCTTAATAGCTAGTCTTAATAGGCATTTTGATAAGTCCAATGACTATTAAAGCTAAACACTAACTGTCAACTGCTTATTTGTTTGAAATCAACTTGGTGGATGCCTAAATAACAAGCATGAAATTTCCTCAATAAGTGTTAATTACTTACAAATATAATGTGAAGTGATAACTATTTTCTAATAGTTAGTTCCTTATTCGACCTCTAAAAGGAATCACTTTTAATTAAAAAAAAAAAAGAGAGAATTATTCTATTAGGTGAGTAATCAATTGTGAAAACCATTCTTAATCGAAAAGGTTGTTACATTATGAACAAAGAGTGATCTAGCATCTAAAAGACATTCATTGATCAAGCTTGAGAAAAAACTAAAATAGTTATTCTAAATAGAATTTAAAGAAAAACTTCTCAAGAATAATTTTTACATTGTTACTCACATCAAGCATACCCTGTGAATGTAATTTGAGCCTTCATTCTTGCTTGGCTAAGAGATTTTTTTTCCTTTTCCTAAAAGAGTTATAATCTCTTATTATGTAACTCAGTGTTGAGAAATTCTTTAAAGGTATCGCTTATGAAAGGTTTAAGGTAATATTTGAAAATTACTTTAGGTTAAGGTTTAAGTAGTAATTACCTATAAGGCTTAGTAAGTGCCTTAAAACTTATTTATGTAACGACAGTAATGGATAACACTTTAAGCTATCAAAATAATGAAGGCTCTAGTGAAAATACTGAAGGAGAAGACGTAGGCAAGTTTGAACCTCTATAAATCTTATGTGTTGATTCTTTATCTATTTTCACATTTAGTTTGAATTTGTAAATTTGTCATTGCCTTATTCAATCCCTTCTAGGGTACCAAGGGATAACATGCACGAGCTGAGGAATGTTTTTAACTCTTTGAAAGCCTTTTGACGTTCTTTGGTTCATGAGAAGTTTTTGAGGTTTGTTAACATTTTAAAGAATGGTAGATAATAATAAAATGAACATGAAATAAACCTACCTAAGGTATTGATTCTCTCATTAAGCTTTTTAACTTCATTAATGGATTTTAAAGGCTACATGTCAAGAATAGTTTCAATTTTGGCTGAGTTAGCTTCAATGCCTTATTAGGAAATGATAAATCCTAAGAACTTCTCAATCAAACTCCAAAAGCACACATTTTAGGATTGAACTTTATATTATACCAATCAAAGATCTCTAAGAATGCTTTGAGATCTCTAATGTGATATTTAGCTTGGTCGTTTTTAATAATCACGCCATCAATATAAACTTTGATGGTTTTGCCAATGTGGTCCTTAAACATGTGGCTAACCAACTACTGTTGTGTAGCTCCCACATTTTTTAGACCAAATGGCATTACCTTATAATAGTAGGTACCTTTACGGGTGACAAAGCCGATCTTTTCTTCATCCACGATAAACATTTTTATTTGATGGTATCCTGTTGAGGCATTAATGAAACTATAAAATTTGTATCCACAACAATTAGTCTATATTAGGCAGTGAATAACTACCTTATGGGTAAGCTTTATTGAGACTAGTGAAATCTACACACATCCTCCATTTGTTATTTAGCTTTTTCACTAAGACCATATTCGTCTGCCTGTAAGGATATTGGACCTTTTAAATAAAGCTTGCATGGAGCAACTTGCATACTTCTTTGATAATTACTTTTTTATGCTTAAGCATATGGTTTTTTCTCTTTTGCTTTATAAGTTTGATCGAGCGATTGAGGTTGAACTTGTAGGCTATAACAAATGGGTTGATTTCTATGATGCTCAAGGTAGACCAAGTAAACATCTTGATGCTTTTAGAGGGGATCGAGCTAATGTCTTTTTCAATGGATTCTACCAATTTTATCCTAATTTGGAATTTGTGCCTTCTATGATCGATAAAGGCTTAAAAGCTTATATTAGTTCAACGACGTTAAGGAATGGTCTTGGGAAACATCAAAGGGCTCCATAGTGATTGTATGAGTTTCTTTCCAAAGGACATTTATGTAGGTTTCTCTTATGACTTTTTAGTCCCTTATAACCATAACAATACTTTTTTAAATTGAGATTTTCATGGTTAATACGGAATGAAAGTGTAGGTAATTATTTCATATAAGATTGGCCTTCTAATGATTACATTATAAGTAAACAGAACCATCATTCATCCATCTTTGAATTTGTTAGTGATGTTTGAATTTCCTAGCTCCATATTCAGTTGAATAGCTCTTAAAACATCTACCTTTTTTCCCTCGAGGCTAGTCAGTGGCATTCAAACTAGGCAAAACTTGTTAGGATCTCGACTAAGGCATTGTATGCTTAAAAATTTACTGAATTGCCAACATTTTCCAAGATATGCTTAACTAGATAGTTTTCTAGCTGGTACTAGGGCATTTGTAACCTTTTATTATCTTGTATGGAATATGACTAAACAAAACATTAGTTCGGCCATATTGGCTCTACAATTTATAGAATTAACCTATTAAATATGCCTTTTTGTTTAAAATGAATTGTCTTCCCTAGTGGTTCTTCTATAATGACATTAATTACTCTTGCATATTCTTTGTTATTAGGTCTTTTATCTAGTGAGTATCTTTCTACTACTGTTCATGCCTTCCTTTGTCATTAGTTGGTTTATTTTTGAAATTCTCAAGCTTTCCTTATTGAACTGGCTTTTCAATCTCATTACACAAGTCTTGACAATCTTTTATGGCATGCCTATTTTTCCAATGAAAACTATAATACTAATACTTGTCTTTTTTTTTAATGGTCGAGCATTTAAGGGAATGAAGGTATTGTATTCTCGCACTTGACTTTTTAATCTAATAAAGGACCTCATTTTTACTCGTCGTAAAGCGAGTGAAGTACCAAGTTGAGCTACTATGTGAATAGTTAGGTACAAATGTGAATCATTATTTTTGGCTGACCATCACTTTGGCTCTTGTCCTGTCGCTTTTTATACAGACCATGAAAGTAGGTCCAAAGGTTATCAACTAGGTGAATGAACTTATGACATCACGCTATTAAGTCATAAAAGTTCCTTCCAAGATCAATGCTAAAGCAATCAAATAAGCTCTCATTCTTATAGTTATGGATCATGGCATCAGTGGCTACCTTATGATTGAGGTTATTGATCTACATTGCGATCTTGTTCAATTTGGCTAGGTAGTCATGTAGTGATTTCCCTTCTTCTTAGACCACCTCGTGTAAGTCAAAGGAGATATTGACTTAAGGGATGGCAAAGATAAACCTAACTATAAATAATTGGGACAATTGTGTGAAGTTACAGACTAAACTGTGAATAAGGTCTTGGTACCATTCCTAAATGACTCTTTCTAGAGTGGAAGGAAAAATCTTGAACAGTAAGGCATTCGAGCAGTTACGAAGCTCAAGCTTGTATTAAAATTAATGCAAAGGGTTTCTTGGATTAGTTAAAGTATCATAATTATCAACGTGGGGGAGCTTGAATTTCCTTGGCACATGCTTGTTCCCTATTTCCTGCAATAAAGGGTTATGTGTGGTAATCTAGAGCAAAATGTTTTTTACCTTGTACTTGTTTGGTCATGTCCATTATTTTCTTTTAAAGGGTTTCATCAGAAAAAAAAAAAGAAGCTATTTGAACGAATAATTTAGCTTTCAATAAGTTTGTAGGAGGATTCTTTTATCTCATCAAATATCTCATGGTGTTAAGTTGAACTTATTTCTCAAGCTAATTCCTCATCTTTTTGAGCTGGTTAGATTTGCAATTTAGAAGAGAAATTAATCATCTAAGACGAAGTGAATGAATTACCTTATTAGGGGCTTTATATAAAGGCTCAAGTGGGCTATTTAGACAAGAATGAACAATATTGTATAATACTTCTTGAAGAAAATGTTTCTTCCTCACTTGTGTAATATTTTCTGAAGAGAATAATGTTTCCTGAAAAGGATAATATTTCCTAAAGAGAATAGTAAGGATAGATTAATGCTACATTTATGGTCGAACTAAGCTGATTATTAAATTGTTGACCCAATCATACTTGTGCATTGAGCCTATAATAAGTTTAGTGGGAGTGTCCCATAATGCAAAATTGAGCCTTATGAAGAAGGATGGACTTAACCATATTGGACAGAGTAATATCAAAATCTTTTTGAGATTATGTAATACATGTATCCTATTTTGCATATTTTGTTTCTTTGTATTTTTTTAAACATGCAAAGTTTATATATATATATTTTTTTTATTAAATGGACATTGTTTTCCATTTTATGGCATTATTGGATTGGATTTGAATCTAATTTTTTGATTTTTTTTATCCATCTCTTACTTTATTGCTTTTCTTTGTTTAAAAAAATATAAAGAAGAAAATAAAAAAATGAAATGGGTTGCCATTAGATTTAAGTAGAAGAGAAAAACTAAACAATGGAGAATGATTGGCTCTTATTTATAAATTCTATTTTTGCACTTATGATAATTTTTAGTTTTAGTTTTTTTGAATCTTGTTGTATTTTAGATAAAGAATGATATATCAAATATGAGAATTTTATTGGATATTTTGTGGCTATTGGTGTTTATTTTATTACTAAACAAGGCACCTTGCACGCTATGAAGATTGGGTAAAGACTGTTGCATAGTTTTATGTGATTTTCTTAAATTTTTTTTCTTATTTTTAAAAATCAAATTTCTATTAATAAAAATGAAAATTTCATTATATAACTAAACGTATGAAATTAGTTTTTTTTTTTGTCTAATTTAACAAAACTCAAGTGCTTTTTAATATTTTATCCTTAAAAAATTTGTTAAAAGCTCATAAAAATCGTATAAAGGCATAGGTTTGACACTCATAATATATTGTTAAAACAAAAGATTTGTGCAATAAATGCAAATAGAGTTTAAAATTTTTGTTTTGAAGTTGAAGGATTTAATAGCCAAAATATATAAAATTTAGAAACCTAAAATGGATTGTTCTATTAGAATTATTACGCTAAATTATCTAACTAAAAATAACTATAAATTAAAATAAAAATTATTAAAAAATTACAAAATAGGCAAAATAAAAAAGTTAAAATTAAAAAATAATCTATACGTATTATCTATTAAAAATATTATTAATTTAATCACATATTTTATAATAAATATTTTAATTTTATGTATAAATATTTTTAAATTAATATAGATAATTAATTTTAGTTTTAAAAATTTATTTGAGATAAAAAATTATCAATTTCTAAGTTAATTATTTAACACAAGCAAATAGAATCTCTATTAATTGTTCATGTAAAATTACCTAATTGACACAACTATAAATAAAAATAAAAAATTATTAAAAGAAACTATAAAATAACAACTGAAAAATGAATGGCTAAAAAATAATTTCCATATAGTATCTATTTTAAAAATAAATATTATTTGCTTAATTATATATTTTATAATGAATATTTTAATTTATTAAACAAGATAAAAAAATAATTTCATATATAATCTATTTTAAAAATAAAACATTATTTATTTAATCATATATTTATAAAAATATTTAATATTTTTAATATTTATAAATATATTTTAAATAATAAATTTAATATAATCACATAAAACATAATTTATTGATTAATTAATATATTAATTGATAATTACGCAAAGTGTGAATTGATGAATAGTAATTTATTATAACAACATAAATAATATTCTTACTCAATACAATATGTAATTTTTGTTCCTTATATTGATGCAGAAAGGGAAGAAATTTCAATCAGTCAATAATACGGTTTTTAGTTAGAAATCAATCAATAATCAATTTCATTTGCTACCTATTACTTTCAATATTTTTAAAATCAGATTTTTTAACATATTGATTTTAAATTAGATCGATTTAATTAATTTGATCAATACAATTTAATCATTTTAAGAATAAATAAAATTTAAATAATATTATAAAAATCACATTAAAGATTAAAATATATAAATAAATAGGTTAATTACAATAAACTCCTGACCTTTGTCATATTTAACTAAATTATTTCTCACATTCCAAAATTATATTATAAACCCCTTGACTTTTGCCTTATCACATTGAATAGTTTTCCATTAGTTTTTTCGTTAAAATCAAGTGAAATGTCAATAATACTTTTATTTTCATTTTAAGTTTTCATTTCATACCACACCCTTCTCATCCCCTTTTCCAAACCCAGAAAACTCATTTTAAACATAACCACAATCATCAATAATTTTTTCATTCTAGAAGAAAATAAAACAAAATCAAAGAAAAACTCATTTTGAACATAATGCTAGCTCAAGGCTTTTGAGGCAATTTGGACAGAAAATGTTGAGTGACTGAGGTAAGAAACAAATCAATATAGACAAGAACAAGATCATCCAACAAAAACAAAAATAAAATCAAAATCCACAGAATTAAACAGAAAACCAATTCATCTAATAAAAATAAACACAAGTCATAAAATCAAAATTATTTAACAAAACTGCGAACTCAAAATTTTCTTATCATATTTTGATAAGAAAAGATGATTGAAAAAGCATGAAAGCTAAACTTGTTGCTTTGAAAGGGGAAAGCAAGCTTCCATTTATAGAATACATGGGATATTGCTAGATAGGGGATAAAGATGCATGTCTGTCATCAAGTATTAGCTCCTTGATCCTCTCATTGACGTTGAATCTTGCAATCTCTTCTAATCTGCCTATGAAGTCAAATCTGCCAAGTAAGATTGCAATCAGAGCTCTGCCAAGCAAGATCGTGTGATCAAATTCAATCCTATTTATGACTGCCCTTTTAGTGCTCTACAACTGAAGCTTCTCTCACACACCAACCCTAATATCTCCTTATCTTTCACTCGCTAGTTTCAATAGAATCGATATAGAAATTTGCAACAAATAAACAAACTAATCCATTACAACACAATAATTTATAGCAGATTACATCCAGAAATTTGCAACAAATAAAGAAACCAATCCATCACTAAAATTTTCTCCAAATCCATGACAAATCAAGTTTGTCCACAAGGCCTACTTGAGCATGGGCGATTGGCTAGCGTCACAAATGATTCTCATCTAGTTGCAAGTAGAGTTAGACGATTTGTATGTAAGACTCGGGAGAAAAAAACAAGGAGAGCTTGCTTGTCTTCTAGGGGCTATGAGTTAATTCAATTGTAACTCAAAAGTAATATAACCAAAATGAATAAGAAAATAACAACAGAATAACAGTTTTTTACAAATTCAAAAGTGGATTTTCGATGAGATTCTGTAAAAGAGAGAGTAAGATAAGAGAGAGAAGAAAATGTTTAAGAAGGAATCATGAGGCCTAAAAAATGAAGAAATAAAGTTGAACAGAGAAACAAAATAAAATTAGCATTCATGGACATGGTTTTTTAGTTTTCAAAAATATTTGTATTTCTTCTTGCCCTAATATCTCACAAAGGGTACTTTTGTCATTAAAATAAAATATAAAACTCATTTTGACCAAATTTTGTTGACTAATGATATATAATTATTTTTAACGATAGAATGATTTACTAGTGTAATAGAATAAACGTATTGTATAATTTTAAGATATGAGAGATAATTTAGTTAAATATAACAAACATATGAGAGTTTATAGTAATTAATTCTAAATAAATGTATAATAATTAAAATATAAAAATAATATTAAAAATTAATTTAAATTAAATTAAACTAATTATTAATTTAATTTTCGATGTTACCCATTCAACCTGTCGGTTTATTACAGTTTTCAAGATTGCTTTTGACTTGTCTGCCCTTTTCTATCATCATCAATTATCATTCTCCTTCCACTTGTACGTATGTTTTGCCCAGGTCATAACCAAATCTTGCTGAGGCGGTTCCGACACTAGAAACTAGAGATTTGATCAAAATTGTTATTCAAAAGAAAAAGTCTTTTATGCACGTGTTTATATCCGTTCAGTGTAATTAAAATCTATTTAACTAAATATAGATAGATTAATAAATTAAATACATGAATAAATTAATAATCACTCACGAATGTATAAACATTCAAATATAAAAAAAATATTTTAATTTATATATCATATTGACCGCATTGTCCTTTCAGTGAATTAAATAAATCTATCTTTTATATTTTGTAATTATTGTTATTAGATATGATTAATATTATTTCCTTTTAGGGTCACAATTATCATATAAATTTTTAAAGTACTTAATTTTCATAATTACTAACTTTTTATTTAAAAAATCAATGAACAATCAATTTCATTTGCTGCCGACCTCTTGCTTTTGACTCGCCATCTTTTGTCCATTAGTCATCATTCTCCTTTTCCTATTGTACACTTGTGTTTTGCCCCAGTCCCAAAAACATATTTACCCGGGCGGTTCCGACACTAGAAACCGGACATTTGACCAAAATTATTATTGAAACAAAAAATAACGTTTCATATGTGTGTATATATATCCATTTAATATAATTAGAATATATTATAGAATAATAAATTATAATAAATAGATTGAATCATTAATCACTTACAAGTGTATAAACATCCGGATATAAGTGAAATATTTTTAACTGATATATATATATATATATTAGCCAAATTGCCCTTTTATTGAATTAAATAAATGCATCGTTTACATTTTATAATTATTATTATTGACTGCGATTACTATTATTTCATATTCATGGTCAAAATTACAATATAAATTTTAAAGCATTTAATTTTCATAATTACTTTTATTTTGATAAGATATAAATTACGTGCCATGAACCTACTTTTCTTTTTTCTTTTTTAAGATCAAGAGTGTTTTAATACTTTTTATTTTTTTAACATTAAGAAAAAAGTCAAATTTCATTTTGATAACGCGTTCATTCCATTCATTTTATTTGAAAAAAAAAATGAAATGCACAAGCATTAAATGATATGTATACCAAGTGGCAACACATATAGATGTTGACTATGTTGATTTATTTTGATATCTCATATCGGGAAAATAACAAATAAAAGAAAAATTTTTTTTGTTATAAATAGAGCCTTAATTTCTTCATTTTTTATCATCCCAAAATTATATACTCATTTTTTAGGCAATTTTCAATATTTCTCCATCCTCTGTAATATTTCATTTTGTAGTTTTTTTCTTAATGAAATATAATTTTAGTAGTGTTCGAAAACGTAGACATAATTGGCTAAATCTTATTAAATTCTGGTGTTCTTATTTTTCAATAGCTATTTTGTAGGGTATAGTTGTAGTGATATATTATGCTGTTAAATTACTATTAAGGTAATTTTGTCTAAGGAAGTTGGGTTTTAAATAAAACCGCTTGTGACCCCTCCAATCTTTCCTAGGAATCAACCTATAGTGTGGTTTTTTCAGTATAATCTTTCACTCTCTATTCACCTATAAATTTATTAGGTGAATTTGGTGGGTGAAATATTACCCTTATTCCACAACAATTGGTATAAAAGCTTGGAAACTCAAACGTCTCTGAACAGATAATGGTGGAGAATATAGAAGCGATCTATTTGAAAAAATTTGTGAAAATGAAGGCATTGTTAAACACTTCATTGTCAGATCTACACCACAACAAAATGGTATGGTAGAACGCATGAATCGAACATTACTAGAGAAAATTCGATGTATGTTATCCAATGCTGGGTTGGGTAAAGAATTTTGGATTGAAGTTGTAACATATACGTGTCACCTCATCAATCGTCTACCATCTACTGCTATTGATGGAAAGACGCCATTAGAGAAATGGTTTGGAAAACCTGCTATAGATTATGATTCCTTACATGTATTTGGTTCCACTGCATACTACCATGTTAAGGAGTCAAAGTTGGATCCAAGAGCAAAAAAAGCATTGTTC
>CATIWR010055929.1:0-12804 GCA_949677035.1 Omphalea diandra | reverse complement strand
AAAACCTTAGAAGTGTCAACTTTAGATAATAACCACATAATTTCAATTTTCCAGCTACCTTATCTAACATTTTATAGATCTGATCTACTTGATCATGTTTTCTATTTGCCACTGAGACTTTGTGCACTCCATTACTTAATTCTATTTGACTATATCATTTTATTTTTTAATACACCTCTTTGCTTCATAAAGTTCCTTAATTTTCCAACATCATGCTTCCTTTTTTTCCTGGTGTAAATGTTTGGTAGTAAAACAAGTGCTCCATCATGGTCTGGCTCCAACGCAAGCATCATTTTGGCAACAAATTATTCTATTTCAATCTCTCCATAGATCTGATTAGCAGCCATTAAAGAACTAGACACATCATTAAATAACTGAATTCCAATAGCACATATCTCCAAATTCCGAAATTTAATTAGCAATCAGACACATCACAAGGCCGCAATTAAATTTAAAATTTATAAAATAAAACAAAAGATAATAATTAAAAAAGAGAGAGAATTGAATACACACATATCTTGATTTTTATTTGAACAAGCTATATTTTTTATACAACAAATATGTTAAATGATTAAAACATACTATTTCCTCAATCAACATATCTTTATTTAGATAATGTTGATTGTTACATTGCCAGTTATGGAAAGGCGAGTGAGAGTGAGGTAAGTGGCAGAGTAGAACAACTTAGGTTTTTAATTTTGAAAATTATTTTTGGCCTAATATTCATGTTTGCTGTATTTTTTTAGTGTGAAATAGCAGTAGGTAAGAGTGAAATGAGGATACATGGTAAATTTTTGTCTCTTTCAAAAAAGATTATTGCATTTTGTTGATTTTTATTTTTTGTTTACTGGAAAAATAGATTTTTATTTTGAAAGAAGCAATTTTTGGTATGACAAGTCAAATGTAAATGACAATTTTATGTAATTTTCAAGTATGAAAATGACTTAATTAAATATAAAATTTGTCAAGGAATATATATATATATACACACACACCCATAGCTATTCGGTGGAAAATTTATTAACTTATCATAAATGTCAATACTCAAAAGTTCAAACTTCATAACTTTTATTTCAGTAAATATTTTTAATATATTAAAAAAATAACACTTGAATTATGTAATTTCAATCCACATTAAATTTATATGACTATTGTTTTTCTCTTTAACAATCAATATTTTTTTTTATTAGACATTGATTTCGTATAACAATGAGTTATTTTATTGATTTTTTAACAGCTAATATCATTAAAAGTAATAATGAAATTTGTATTGTCTAAAAATTATAATTTACATGTTGTTAGTTTCTCTTTAGGATTAAAGCTTTCTATATAGAAAATGAAAGTTAATCATCTATCATGAATCTCAATTGTGATATGAGCGGGAAAAAAAAACTAATTGATTATAAAAAAAAATAAAGATAAGATTTAAATTATATTTTTCATTTCTAAATACTATCATATTTATTATTTTAGATAATGAATAATATTTTATGAATCATTTTATAATCCTAATTATAATGTAATATCTGAAAAAAAAATATTTGTTTCATGTAACAGAATCATATAAAAAATTTCATATTTTATAAATCATGTTATAAATTCAATAATTCTTCATAAATAGAAAAATCACATAGAAGTAGAGTAGAGATATACATGATATGATTTAATATGTTTAGAATAAATATCAAATTAAATAAATAAAACTTAATTTGATATTTTTAAGATTAAATAATATCAAATTAAAATAAAATGATTTAGTTTTTTTAGTATTGAAAAGAGGAATTACATTGGTGAGATTTGAATATTGATGTCAATTACTAGATTTAGTTTGATTATTAATACAATTTGTTATTTTTATATTATATAACTAAATTTATTTTAAGCAATATAAAATTTAATGAGATATAGCACTATGTAATACAATCTCAAAAAATATATAAAAATTGATTTTATGCCCAAAAAATTAAAATGAATTTGTTATTTATGCAATTGTGTTACTTTGATTGGAAGAACAATAATAGATAAAACAAAATAGGTATTCTAAATGTATAGTAATCATAAGGTTATATAAGTAGTAATAAGTAATTTAAATAGATTAAATAAATATTATTATATGTAATGTAATATAATTTATAATTTGATTTGACCTCTACAATTTTAAAAATTAAAACGAAATTAAAAGTTAAAAAAATTTTATTTGTCAAATGAAAGTATTAAAAACTATTCTCCACCGAAAAAATCAAATTATTAAATGCGATTTAGCTTTGCTGAAATAATGCGCACCCGTAATTGAAGTAGTGCAAATGTCGAAAGACAAGAGGATGTGCCACGGCACAACAACAGTTGCATAGAGCCCAACCGATTCCTCATACAGAAGACCAGTCAAGAAGACTTCTTGCTACACTCTTCTTAATTTGTTCAGTTCCGCGTAACAGAGAGAAGCAGAAATGGGGTGGATAGGGGACACCATTGGCTCCATCAAATCTATTCAGATCAGACAAGCTCTTTCTCAGGCTATTACTCTTGGTGCTTCATCTCCCTCTCTTTATCTCCTCATTATTTTTTGAACTGTTACACATAATTATTCCTTCTTACTGCATTCTTCCATTCTTTCTTCAATTTTCCCAAATTTTTTCAATTGAAAAATGGATAAGTGTATGCATACCAATATAAAGATTCCCCCCTTTTCATCTTTAAGGCAAATTGATGTGCGAAAACAAGTGGGTTTCTCTTGTTCTGAAAGAATGCATTAATGTTTGTGGAGTTTTTAACTTCCAATAATGCAAAGTGTGATCTTTCGTAATAGGGAATTTTTTTATTTTTTTTTTGTAATTAAAATGATGTATTCTCTAATTATTTTTGCAGGTATGATTGTGAGTTCAGCTCTAATAATTTGGAAGGCATTGATGTGTATGACTGGTAGTGAGTCTCCTGTTGTAGTTGTGCTCTCTGAAAGTATGGAACCTGGTTTCCAACGAGTGAGTCTATTTTGTTTCTTAGCTATATGCATAACCATTATATGATTAATCTTGTTCCTGTTAATCATTGACCATTCTCATGAAGATTGCTGTTGAATTTTCATATGATTGTACTTGTTGAAAGAATGCAACAATTGATGCTCTGAAATGAAGAAATGCCCATTTACGGGAAGCTGCTAAATTGTAAAGTGGAAATGTACTATTGTTTCTGTTGAATTACGAGTTGACACCTATTATCTACTTATAAAAAAATTTCACTATTTATATTTATAGTTTCGCTAGCTCCTATTAACGTCTAAAAGTATGTTGGATAGTTGTTTATATGATGTTAAATGGAATGTGAGTTATCAAGTCTTGCAGGGTGACAAAAACATTTTATAGACTCCTCAATATATTGAATTTTGAAGCTTTTATTGCATATTGCAAAGATGCCTTTTCTTAACCAACTAGGTAAACAACTAACTTGATACATAACAACAAATGTTGCTGGTATCTGTTAGGTGATTCTGTGGAGGGACTTATTGCTGTTTTAACCGCTATTCATACTATTACTGTTGTGACAGAAGTAATTTTCCTATTGCAACTTCATCCTGCCTTCATAGTCACACCTTCCATAATGACCTAACAGATCTTGTATGCAAAATTTTTTAATATTACTGTTTACACTTCTGATGACATAACTTTATTGTGTTTCAGGGTGACATTTTGTTCTTACAGATGAGCAAGGATCCTATTCGAACTGGAGAGATTGTTGTGTTTAAAATCAATGTATGTTCTTTGTTCTGCTATTCCCGATCTGGTCTTATTTTTCTTTTTGTTGTTCATTGTTCTTCTGCTATCTTATTATGTTCACGTGACAATTATTAATTTTAGGCTTTTATATTGAATTTTTGTTTATCTTAATTTTTAACATTCTTATTTTTGTTTAACTATTGTGAAATTTGGTTACTTCGTTGATGTAGAGAACTTAATGCCTTTGTTGTTATCTGGCATAATGATTGTATTGATTAGATCTTTTTGTTGCATTGTTGTTGGTTACCTGATTAGAGAGAACCATGCAGCCACTGCTCTATGCTTTACCATGAGTTTCTGCTCTTTATTCATGTTTCATGTTACACAACTTCATAATTGATTAGACTTTTATCTTTGAGTAACAGTTGTATTACCAAATTCCAATATAAACGAACAAAATAAATATCGTAGTATCTGTGTCTAAACTCTAAAAAGGAGGCTTCCTACATTTTGTGCTTTTGGAAGGGTTAGAGCATATTCTCCTTGCATCATAGAGGCTTTCTTGATGATTTGACTTCATGATCCCTTGATCACAATGTATTGGTGCTACCTCTGTATCGAGGCTAATCCTCTTTGGTAGCTTTATGTTTGAAAATAAAATAATGAACTTGTATAACTAATGATCTATCTATTTGAACTTGCTCAATATGACTTTATAATTCATAATATTTATAAGATACTTGTCATTAAAAATAATGTTAACTTTCCGTTAAACTTCAGTTGGTGCCCTTAGCCTGGAATACAACAGCTCTAGTATTGGGAGAATTTATTCCAGCTGAGAAATTATTAAATTAATTGATAAATGAAGCAGCTGAGAAATTACTAAATTAATTGATAAATGAAGCAATCTTCATCCTCTTCATAAAAGCGGAAAAGCATTATATTTGGGCACATGCTTGCTAGCTTTTGACGAAGCAATCTTACCCTTTGCATTGATATTGCTGTTCTGTGTGTGCCATATCAAAACTTCTCTTTTCTTTGAGTCTGGCCTTTCATATGTTTCTTTCTTTCTAGCGATATGCAAATACTGAATATTAAAGTGTGTCTCCACATATGTGTGTGTGTGTGCATGCTCTATAAAGTTCCTGGTGTTGACTTTTTTTTTTTTTTTTCCCCTGCACGTTGTTTAGGGACGTGATATTCCAATTGTCCATCGAGTAATTGAGGTAAAATATGTTGAGGATTCCATGTGTTTTGTCCATATTTGCTTTTTAATTTCCAGTAAACAAATATGTTGGGCAGTATGCACTGGTTGGTTGCATTATAGACTTTGGACAGTTTACACTTGTCCAAAGGAAAAGATCTAAATTTATGGACTTATCAACTCTTTTAGAAGGGAAATTAAACCTCATAAAAGCAAATGTCTCCTGTCAAGTATTAATTGTAGGATGTCCAATGCTTTTCACAAGGAAGCATAAGGGTTGAGTGTAAGAAGCAAGACCCTCAACTTATCTTCTGACCTTTTTATCAATTTTTTTAAGGACATGAGATTATGCATAGATATCCCATATCCATCCGCAAAAGTGAAAGGGTGATAGTCCAATAAAATTTCAAACCATTTTTTCCTAGAATTGGTTGATACCACAGCGGTCATCTGTTTAGGAATTAGGACTTCATGACGCAACGTTAAAATTGATTAAGGTGACAGATTTAGGATAATCAGGAATAATCCTTTGCTATATCTAATAATACATTTTCAACTTTTCTCTTTTGAATTTGTTCAAAAAGCTTCTCTATTGAAGTTGATAAAACTTTTTTCCGCATGCAGTAAATCTGGTTACAGATTTCTTTTGCATGTGAATCACAAGTTGCTCCTGCTATCCCAGATTAGTTTATTTGATTTTTTTATGCTAAAAGCAAATTTGTGTGTTCTTGTTTCCTGTTATTCTTTGATAGGTCCATGAACGACAAGATACCAGAGATATTGATATCCTTACAAAAGGTACCGTGTTCTGTAACAAAAGTAGTTATATGTCATCCACTTTAACAGAGGCTAAATCTTATGTGTTATAATTTCGTCAACTGTCAAAAACCAGATCTATTCTGAGAATGCTTCCTCCCTTTTTGCACTAGTTTAAAGCCTTCACATGAAATTGTAATGAAGAATAAAAAATGAAGGACAAACATTAATGAAAGATAAATGAGAAATAAATCATCTAAAATATGTTTTGGGTCTGTTAGTTTATGCCTCTAGTTTCAGTCTTGACATATTAATTGTTGATTTATTGATTGGCCATTTATATCAGGAGACAACAATGATGTGGATGATAGGCTCTTGTATGCTTATGGTCAGTATTGGTTGAAGCCACAACATATCATGGGGAGAGCTGTTGGGTATGTCACACTTACTGTATTTCTTTTCCCTTTTCTAAAAATTTTATCATGTTGCAATGCAGTTCTGAAACTTAACAAGGTATTGCTTATATGTAGTATTTATGTTAATTATTTGGCATAGATAGTTTATTGGGATACATCATTTGTTGAATTCTGAAAGCATCTGCACATATAAGATATACTGTCATTTACTATTTCTATTATCTAATATCATAATTGTCAAATCGAGATTCGAATTCCTCATTTTATGAATCAAGAATTAAATTGTAAGATTCAGCTCACATTCCTAATATCAATTAAAAATTAATATATATTTATTTTAAGAATATATTTCATAGTGTTAAGATGTATTGAGTATTAAACATTAATAATAATAATAAAATAAAACCAATAAATTCATGTAGCAAATGTGCCTTCAAAGTTAACATTTACATTTTAAGTTAAATATAGTTATAATCGAAGTGCAATATAATTTAGAAGAATAATATTATAATGTTATAAATTATTCTATATCCTGATTTAGAATTTAGAATTTTAAATGTGTATAACAATGTAAGTTTAAATAATATACTATGAATGATTGTGGTCTGATATGCAATCATGCAAATAATTTAATGTAAAAGTAGGCCAATGAAGGAATAGCAATATAATAATAATATATTATTCTGAGTAGTGGTGGAGTTTAAAACTTGAAAGTGAAGAGTGATGAAAGTACTTCAATATAAAAACAACAGTAGTGGCTTTGGTTTGGACATGTGGGATAAAAATAATAAGGGTTTGTTTGCTTATAAAAAACGACTTTTTATTTTTCATTTTCTATTTTCCTAGGAAACATTTCTTATGGAAATTAATTTTTCATTATGTTCATTTATTAAAAGTAGAAAATCATTTTCTATTTAGAAAATTATAGAGCATATATATTCTTATTATCTCTTTGTTAGTTAATTTTTATTATTATCTCTATTAATAATTTTTTGAAACAAAATAATATCAAATTGAAAGTCAAAATATGAAAATATAACCATGAATTTTTTGTTTAATAAGTTTTGCCCATTTATTTAAAGATTTATAAATTTTTTAGACAAAAACATTATAAAGTACTTTCTAAAAGAACATCATGTAGAACTTTTCCCCCAAAAAAAGAAAAAGACACCATGGTAGTTAAAAAAAATATACAGAAGAGCTGGTATATGAAATTTTAAAAAAAGTAAAATAAAAATCAAATCCAAATATAAAAACAAAAAAAAAGGAAATAAAAGATTAACCCAAACAAAAAGAAGATAAATTGAAAAGTAGAGAAAAAATAAAGATTAGTGTGAGTGAGGTGTGAATGTACTGGTTAAAAAAAACTATCAATAAGATGACCAATATTTCATGCTAGCGTCTAACTAATACCATTTTTAAAAAAAAAAAAAAATCAATGTTAATATTGAAAAGAGAAGTAAAAACTACTAGATGGAGATTTGAACTCAGCCTGTATAGCTATTATATTAGAAATAATGAGATTGTTTCATGTTTTTCCATGTTTTTCACTTAGACTCAAGTAAAGGAAAATAGTAGAAAACAACTTAAGATTGTTTTTTTTAATATATTGGTGATACATTGCATGTGAACATCATATTATATTTTCTAATTTTTTTAGAGGACTTTTTCATAAAAGTCTTAGTTTTTTACATGTAAACATAAGTATTTTATTGTTACAAAAGATAAAAATTTTATGGAAAAAGAAAAAACAGAACAGAAGTCTAAAAACGAGAAAGCTGCATGAAAAGAAAATTGATGAAACTAGGAAAAGCAGAAAAAAGATTTGGGAGCACCTTGTTTTCAAATTGCAAATGAAGAAAAAGATCTGAAAATCACCTTGATTTCTTTTAGGAGATTAAAGCATGCAGCAGTTTTTTTTTTTTTTTCTGGTAAACAGATTTTTCATATGTCAGTCCCCTTAATTTCGTCCGCCTTCCCCTATTTGATAGAAAGTGAATTTTTATGGGTTTTTATCTCTTTAAAACTGATAAGTCTTCTTAATTTTATTAAGAATTGACAGAATCATGCAATTCAATTGATTCTGCTGAGTCGGACAAGTCACTCCCAATTCAACCAATAGAGTTGACTCATTTTGTATGGGTATGGATTCAAATTGTGAATCATACAATTCTAACAACTATATTTGATATTATGATCAAATCCACATGTTCATCAAAATAAATGATTCTTTAGAACTCATTTTGGTGCAAGAAGTATTTCTCTTCTCCTCTATGGTGCAATATTAGTTGTGCTAAGAATAATTCATGGTCTTGATTCATATGACGTTTAATTCTCTGTCCCCACAGGTTCTTACCTTACGTTGGTTGGGTGACAATTATCATGACTGAGAAGCCTTTGATCAAGGTAGGTTTAAAGCTCTTTTGCACAACATGAAATGTTTAATTATCTCAACTCAGAGAAGTCTTAATTCTGATATAATCACACTTTCCTGGTTAGAAAAAGAATGAACTGACAATGTTTTCGACAAAAATGAAATAATTTGCAGAGGGATAATTAACAAGCTGAAAGTAGCACATTACATTTGATTTTGTATTGATTTTTCTTGCAGTACATACTCATAGCCGCTTTGGGTTTGCTGGTCGTTACCTCAAAGGACTAGGGGCATGAATTTTCAGGACCAGTCGGTACCATATAACCATTCCCTTTTAAGGCAGGAACAAAAGAAGTTCAGATGTCAGATTTCAACATAAGGTTTTGTAAGATAGAAAGGGCAACTATCCTGTTCTTCATACTGCACTCTAAGTTGATGGAACATAATTATTTGTCAAGAAAATATTACACAAATAGTAAAAATGCTATTTGACTTCAGAAGTTTCATTTCTTTTCCTGGTTGTGATCTGTTGGGATTAACATATGGGAGCTTCTTGAGAGGAGAGACGGGAAAATGATAGGCACCCCAGTGATAAATCTCTTTTTCAGTCTACTATATTTAACAAGTGGTGGGCATAGGTTGAAAAGTTTTGGCTAATGGCTCATATTTTGCCGTCAACTTATTTTCAATTTATTCTCAAAGTTTAATTTAAAAAAAAAAAACTATTTGTCATTTAAAGATAAAATCAATATTTCTGTTAACCTACATTGGGCTAATTTTAACAATAAACAAGAGCGTGATCTACACTCTATTGAAAAGAGTGAACACAAATATTAATTAAAATAAAAAAGTAAAATCTTTTTCCTATTCTAATTATCATAAATGAACAAATAAATATTATAACTCAATTCCAAATAAAATTCCAAATAATTTCTCATTAATAAGCAAAAAAAAATCATAATCCAGCTGAAGACTACAGTTGTGACAATTAAATTGTGAACGATTAGATAACCAACAAAAGAAGAACTGATCTTATTTTTCTAAAACAAAAAAATTTATATGCTTCAATGAACACATAGCCACAGCACAGTTACGGTTACAGCCACAGCACATTACAGCTGCGACCACTGTCATCACTGCCACTACCATCGCAACTACAGTAGCAAATCTAACACTTGCCCACCAATTATTATCTCTGCAATCCCACTATTGAGACCACAAAGTGTCACTTCAAATTTCAACGATTTGTTGTCACTGAAAACAAAATAGCAAGCAATCCGCAATCATCTAAATATGATCATCACTATTACAACCAAATTTTTAGCACAAATAATGCTGAAAAATAAAAGTATAACATATGGACCTAAAAGATGAACATGTCTCCAAAATCATAGACTCAGCCCCCACGAAGTCCACTAATTTTACACCGTGCAATTCATCATTGAAAATCAACACCAGGTATCTGATCAGTCCATATATCCTTTTCCTGTCTGTTATTTGTTTCTTTTACCCCCATTGTCATCACTCGCTTCTTTATTTTGCTTTCTCCAATGCCACAGAGAATTGGCATTGCTCTGTTTAGCAGTACTCTGTTTGGGAACGAAAAAGTTTCTATATTTTTTTTTTCTTCTGAATTGAATTGAATTTTTTTTAATTATATGTTGACTGTATAGAGCTGGGGATTTGAACCAAGTCCCTTGCATGGTATAAACACCAACCGAGAACGTGCACAATGCATCTTCATAAATCAAGGCACTCAATGAACCATTCTTTAAGCCTGTGTTTGGGAGAGAGTAAAATAAGGAGGAGAGGAAAATAAGAGGTGAAAATAAGGAAGAAAAGGGAATTTACCCTGTTTGGGATGAGAGGAAAATAAGGAGGGGGAGGGAAAATAAAAGTTATTTTCCCCCCTCCCTTTTCTCTTCGAAACGGAGAGAAAAAACCTGGAGAGTGAGGGTGATTGTCATGAAATGACTATTATGCCCATATACATTTTGATAACTTACCAAGTTTGGCCTCCCACCTTCATCAAAACCCATTTTGAGTCTCTAGAGATTTTTGGCTCCATCACCGAATTGTCCGTCCAAATCTTCACTGAGTTTCATCTCCATCAAATTGGCAACATCATCTTCATCAAAAACAGTGTTTCATTGGTAGATCTAGAACGTGGCTAAGGTAAGTTTGTGGCTATCTGTGTTTCAATATTTTTTTCCTCTGTTTGTTGGATCCTTTGTTTGCTGTGTTGTTGTGTTCCTCTGATTTCATGAGCAACTTTGTATGAAACATTTGAAATTATCTCTTCTTTAGGTGTTATCTTCTAGGGTTAGGGATTTGTTTCCAACATCTGCAGTTGTGTTTAAGCATAATTTGAGAGCTCGTTAAGTGAACAAAACAGACACCATTAGTGATTAACAAAGAAGAGAGGAAGTAGTGCATATACTTGTTAGGAGTTAAGAGAATGGAAGAGACAAAGCACCAAAACATCACTTTAATTATATTTTTGTTACATTTCAATATTTAAAAAATATAAATCAATTTATAAATATATTTTTTTAACATTTCAAATATAATAATAATTTTTGAATTTGTTCGTATTAACATTATCTTTATCATTATATAAATGTTAATTTTATATAAAATCAATTAAATTATAAAATATTTATTTTTTTTATCATTATACAATACAATTATATATTCAAATGATTTGTTTACTAAAAGACATAATTGAAAATGTATTATATATTTTTCCTCCTTTCCTCCCATATTTAGTTATTCAAATAAAGAAAAATAAAATTATTTTTCTTCTTTTTCTTTTTATCCAAACATAAAGAGGAAAATAAAGAGAGAAAATAAAATTTATTTTTCTTCCTTATTTCCTTTCTTTTCTGTGAATTTTTGCCAAACACTGTAAATGGCGGAATCATTCAGCCTATAAACAACAGACTGCCTAGGAAAGCGCTCTTTATTTAATGCTTGACTGATTTTAAGTTGTTCATCCATCACGAGTCATTTCATAAAGTCAACAGGCAAAATGATTTGCAGGGAGGTTCAAGAGATTTGAGTTTATCCTCTAACGAACCATCCCTGCGTGACATCTCTAGCGCAAGGAATGCCAGATAAGAGAACAACTGAGCAACACGTGCATTGCCAGATGATGTACCAGGCTAAAGGTACATCATCATTAGAACACTTAGCCCGTGGTTGGCAAATTTTTAAGAAAAGAAAATAAGAAATTAAAATAAATTTTATTTTTTTTCTTTGTTTTCTTTCTCATGCTTTGATAAAAAGGAGGAAAAAAAAATAATTTGATAATCAATTATAAAAGAAAAGAAAAATAATATGTAATATATTTTCAATTTTATCTTTTATCAAATAAAATATTTGAATATATAATTATATTATATAATGATAAATAATAATAATAATAATAATAATTATTATTTAATTGATTTTATATGAAATTAAAATTTATATAATGATAAATATAATGTTAATACGAACAAATTCTAAAATTATTTTTATATTTGAAATGTTAAAAAAATATATTTATAGATTGATTTATATTTTTTAAATATTAAATTTAACAAAAATATTTTTAAATATATTTTTTAAATTTTGAAATATTACCCGGGAATTGTTAAGTAAAATGAGAATAAATTAAGCAACTTTGGTTCGGTAGGTTCGGTTCGGGTTATTTCAATTAAATTACATGTATTTTAAATTTGGTTCGATTGAAATGAGTTTGATTTATTAATTACTTCGGTTAATTCAATTTTTTTCTGTTTTATATATAAAAAACCGAACCAAAAACCTAAAACCAAATTTTTTAAAAAGTATAACTGAATAAACCAATTTTATTAAGGGATCAAACTGAACCGAACCAGCTCGGTTCAGTCGATTTTTCAGTTTGTTTTGATTTTTGCTTAGATTCTGTAATTTTTTACACTGTCCAGAGGTAGTATGGTAATTTCTGCAAAATCCCCTATTTCTTCAATATTTTCTCTCCATTTTGGAGAGAAAATTGAGAGAGAAAATTTTGGGTTATTTTCATTCCCCCTCCTATTTTCCTCCCATTCCCGATCAAAGTAAAATATCTTTCCTCTCATATTTTACTCTCCCCCTTAAGCTTTTCTAATAATAAGGTATATTAGGAGTTGTGCAGAAAAGAATCACAGAATATTGAATCATTTTAGGAGCTGTGCAGAATGGACTTTATAACGATTTGAGATATTCATATCATTTTATAACGTCAGATCAAAATAGTTTGTTATCAATTTTATTAAAAAGAATCATTGTCTTAAGTATTGATATCACATATAGAGTTATAAACTTGCTAATATGCTT
>CATIWR010055838.1:0-28760 GCA_949677035.1 Omphalea diandra | reverse complement strand
AATTTGGCAAACCTATTTCACAGGTGTGTACATCATACATAAATGTAAAACTTTTAAGTTTGGACAATCATCAAATTCTGAATCTATGGCCATCAAATACTTGGAAAACAGATACAAAAGAAAGGTGGGTTTCACTCCGGTGCAGAGTCAGTCCCAATCAATGAGCCATAACTCTTCCCACACAGAAAATCAATCAAAACTGGTTTACAGGTGTTTACAGAGGACATAATCCTACAAATTTTATGTTTTACACTTTGTCAAAATCAGAACATAAAGCCATCAAAATATAATAAAACAGAAGGCTATATCATCTCGGTTAGGATTTGACCTAGTCCTACTGAAGGGGTCATATCTCCTCTCATACACAAAATCAAGCAAAACTGTTTCATACACATTTATACAAGACATAAATCTACAACTTGCATATTTTGCACTTTCCCTAATTCCTCTTCTAGGGTTATGAAATCATGGGTGCAAAATTCTGCTCTAATAGTAAAATCCAACAAAATCAACTCTTATTCTCTTGGATTACAACTTCCATCCAAGAGATCTACCTCAATTACTCCATAATTCTCACTAACCATGATTAACATGTCATGAGAGGTTAATTCCAGTTGAGAAGAAGATAAATTTACTTACCTACTGTCCCAAAATTGAAAAACCCTAAGCAGCTCACTCTTCTCCCTCTCTTCTTCTTCTTCCTCTTCCTTTCTTTCTTCTTCCTTTGCTCTCTCTTTGTTTATGGTATAACCCACATTTTTTCCTCAAAATCTGACCCTAATGGTCTGTATTCTCATCTTAAATAAATAAAAAGATTGGGGCTAGTTTCCTATTGGTTGAAAGTTAAAAGTTTTGCTTTTAGTCCCTCTTCTTCACTCATTAAGCACTTCCATCCATCTCCTAATTCCTAGATACTCCTAATACTTTTAATTAAGCTCTAAAACACCATTATTTATGATATTATAACATGCACACAACATAAAATAATTTGCCATACAACTATTCAAACACTACATATATGTTCAAATGTCCCCAAATGCAATGGTGCTTCTAAATGATTATTTATCTAATGCATATGCTCATGTGATAATGCTAATGAATGTGGCTAGGGATGTTACATTTGAAACTAGGGGGTTTTTCAACATAGACTTCTTCATCAATGTAGCCATTAAGGAAAGTACTCTTGACATCCATTTGATGTAATTTAAAATTCATATGAGAAGCGATTGCAAGCAAAATCCTAATGGCTTCTAACCTTACTATAAGGGCAAAAGTTTCATCAAAGTCAATTCCTTTTTCTTAGTTATAGCCTTTGGCTACTAATCGAGCCTTGTCTCTAACTATGGTTCCATGTTCATCAAGCTTATTCCTAAAGGCCCATTTTGTTCCTATAGTGGAATGTTTTTAAGGTATAGGAACTAAGGTCTATACTTTCTTTCTTTCAAACTAATTAAGTTCATCTTGCATAAAAAGAACCCAGTGCTTATCTTTTATGACCTTATCTAATTAGGCTCAATAAAGGAAACAAAAGCAAAATTGGTGCATGCATTTTTAAATGATTATCTAGTTGTTAACCAACTTGATGGATCACTTATGATGAGATTTCTTAGATGATCTTTCTTGAAGACCAAGTCCCTTTCCAATTGAGTTTGCTCTTCATTTGGAATAGGAAGAGGATGATCTGAATTTTCTTCACTCCTCATTTCTTGTGGCTTGTCCACATTCTTCCATTCTTTTCCAATATTAAGCTCACTCATGGGACCTACAAGATCATCGACATCTTCTTATTTTCTTGAAGAAGTCAAGTTAGATTCATCAGGAACAACATGCACAGACTCCTACAAGATCATCGACATCTTCTTATTTTCTTGAAGAAGTCAAGTTAGATTCATCATAAACAATATGCACAGACTCCTTAATAATAAGAGTTCTCTTGTTAAAAACTTTATACCCTTTACTAGTAGTAGAGTATCTAAGCAAAATTTCTTCATCAGATTTGGAGTCAAATTTGCTAATGTTGTCTTTAGTTTTTAGCATAAAACACTTGCAACCAAAGACTCAAAAATATGCAATCTTGGGCTTCTTATTATTCCATAACTCATAAGGAGTTTTCTTCAACAAGGGCCTGAATAATACTCTATTTAACACATAACAAAAAGTATTTATAGTTTTAGCCCAGAAGTATTTCAGAAGATTATACTCATTTAACATGGTCCTAGCCATTTCTTGAAGATATCCTTCCTTTCTACTACATCATTCTATTATGTTGTTCTAGGAGTTAAAAAGTTGTGTGAGATACCGCACTCAACATAAAAGCTATGGAATTAGCATTCTCAAACTCTCCTCCATGGTCACTTCTAATTGAAGATATCTTCAAATCCTTTTGGTTTTGAATTCTCTTAGCAAAGGTCTTAAGGGCGTCAAAACAAGAGTCCTTGAGACCAAGGAAAAATGCCCAAGTATTACTAGAGTATTCATCTATAATGACAAATGCATAATGCATAACTTTCAAGCTAAATACTCTAGTGGGTCCAAACAAGTCTATGTGAAGCAATTGCAAGGGTCTAGTTGAACTTACTTTATTCTTGGCTTTGAATGAATATTTCACCTATTTTCCTTTTTGACATGCTTTACAAACTCCTTCCTTTGTAAACTTGATTTCTAACAGACCTTTAACCAAGTTTCTTCTTTTCGGCTTGTTGAGGAGTTCCATGCTTGTATGTCCTAGCCTTTTATGCCATGTTTTACCTTCATCCACTATAGATACTAGACATTTTGCATCATTATTAATGAGAAAATTTAGATAAATGACATAAATGTTATGAATTCTCCTACCAATGAACAAAATTTTGTTATCACTGATCCTTGGCACATAGCAAGCCTGTGATTCAAACATAACTCTGAGGCTTTTATCATAAACCTAACTTACACTCAATAAATTATGTTTGAGTCCATCAACAAGTAATACTTTATCAAGAATGGGTGAGTCAACATCCTTACCAACTTTACCTATGCCAATGATTTTGGCTTTCCCATTATCTCCAAATAATACATTTCTAAGTCCTTCAGATTTTTATAATTGTGTGAAGAACTCCCTTTCTCTTGTCATATGTTTTAAACATCCACTATCTAGATACCACTTTTATTTTCCAACTTGGGATTTTAAGCACATTTGTAAAATAAAGAGAATCAAGTCTTAGGTACCTAAATTTTCTTGGGTCCTAGGGCATTAGATTTAGACATATGCTTATCGTGCCTTCTAGCAAGGCAATGATAGGTAATATGGCCATAAATACCATAATAAAAGCATTCACCATTAAAATGCACTAATGTCCTATTTCTAAGTAAAACATGCACATGGTGTTTATAAGTGTTGGACTAGGTTGGTCAAACCTAAGTCATAAGCCTCTTTTGATCTTGACAATGAAGATTGATCAGTTTTAATGCTTTGTTTAAGTGTTGTTTTGCAATTTATAAGATATATTTTCATTGGAAGTTAGATGGAAGTCAAAATCTCCATCTTTAAGGAGAATATCTAAATTCATAGTCAATATCCCCTAAATCAAGATCGCGACCTTGCAATAAGGCTAAATGAAGCTAGGCCAGAGGAATTCGCAGTTACGACTCAATCCAAGGGAGCTTGGATTATTCATAAAGGAATTCGCGGTGCCATTCGCGTCTGAGGTCACGATCACAAATTTCATTGTCATAAAGGAGGGAACCAAAGCCATACTCGCAGCATGCCAAGTGTCCAAGTCAATCATTAGAAAATCAAAAATCATGAGGGTGAAGCATTTTTCATGACCACGACTCACAAAGGTGTTTTCTCCTCAACAAATAAAGGAATCTGTGGTCTCACTCGCACCTAAGAAAAAGTTCAATTGCGACTGTGACTTTTAAGTAGTTGCTTGAACACAATGGCTATATTTCTTAGACAACCCATGGATGAAGGACATGTGGACTAGCTGTTAGACACAAAATAAGGTTTTTTGCCATGATTTTCGGTTCCTCAATTCAAATTGAAAATTCGTGACCATGAAATGCTAGTAGTGACCACGACTTCCGACTGACAAGCATTTAATACAAAATGTGCCAAGCACAACTTGGAGATTTTGGGATAGTGTTTGAGTAATGTCTCTTTGGTGGTTTTTGCCTATAAATACTCCATTAAACAGATGTAAATGCAAGAGAATTTCATTTATTATAACTAAACTCTTGCAATTTTGTTACTCATTCTTTTTACTCTTCTTTATGTGTTATTGATTGTTTAGTGTGAGAATTAAACACCTTTGTGACTAGGTTGAGAATTAGCCTAAGCTTTCAAAACTTTTGTAAAGGTTATGTGAGAGCTTAAAAACACAAATTATGAGAGGTTTTGTGTGAGCGTAAAAACACAAGTTGTAAGGGTTTTATATGAGCCATAAAACACAGGTTGTGTAAGTTAGGTGTGACCTTAAAAATACCAGTTTAGTTGAATGGAATACCCAATTATGAAGAATTGGGGAGTGGATGTAGGTTTTTTAATATTTGAACCGCTAGAAATGTCTTGCGTTCATTCTCTCTATTGCTTCTTGGTTCTCCAAACACCTTAACCTTTCTCTTTAATTTTTAATCTCCCACCAATTCAACTCCCTTTCTTGGCGCATTAGGGCAATAAGTGGTATAAAAGCTAAGTCTCACTCCAAATCTTAATTGCATGAGAAAAATCATGGCATAAGAAGGAATCCACACTTACCTCAAGCCATATTTTGATGGAGTAGACTATGCTCATTAGAAGTATAGGATGGAAATCTATTTGGATAGTGATATGGTAGATCTTTAAGACATTATTGAAAAGGAGTGGAAGCCACCTACCAAAGTGGTGGATGGAAGTGAGGAGTTTATCCCTATAGAAGAGTGGGTTGAAGCTCATAGAAGATCTAATGGCAGAAATAAAAGAGACATGGAAATCCTTTTAAATTATTTCTAAAGAGAAGAAACTGGAAGGGTCCAACATTTTCTTATTGCTTATAGGATTTGGAAGGCCTTAGAGAATTACCATGGGGGCACTACTTTGGTGAAATCTAGTCGAATTGAGATGTATGTAAAGGAGCAGGAGCTATTTATGACAGAGGAAGAAAGCATCATAAATATGACAAATAGGTTCCTTGCAATCGTCACAAACATGAAGAAGTTTGGGAGAGTTCTCACTAACCATGAGGTAAATTCAAAAATCCTAAAATCCTTACCTCTTGAAAAGTTTAGTGTAAGAGTTTGTAGTATCCAAGAGTCTAATCCAAAGATAGAAAAGGTGCCAACAGATGTACTAATAGGCAAGCTTTTAACTTATGAGTTAGCCTTAAAGAAGGATGATGAAATAAAGAAAATGAGAGGTCAAGGAGAGAAATTTGAAAAACTAGAAAAAATGACATTGGCACTTAAGTCTTCATTAAATGAGAAAGAAGTTGAAGTGCCCTTAAGTGAAGAGGAAAGTGACAAAGAGGAGGAAGAGCTTACAATGCTTTCAAGAAGAACTAAGAAGGTGATTAGAAGAAGAAAGGAAAGTAAAAGCTTTAAGAAAGTAACTCCAACTCCCAAAAAAAGATTGAGTAAAGTCATTTGCTATGAATGTGGCAAGTAAGACCACATCAAATATGATTACCCCAAATTAAAGAAGAAGAATAAAAAGAAAGGGGACAAAGAGAAAAAGAAAAGCTTCAAAGCCACTTGTGATAATAGCTCAAGTGAAGAAGATAAAGAGAAAGAGTTTGCAAACCTATGCTTCGTGGCTCAAGAAGATTCATCTAATGAGGTAAGTTGTTCACCTCACTCTTATTCTAGTTTGATGAGTTAGATGAAGTTGATGATGAGCTTTTAGAAGCTATCACCATGAAATGTGACAAACGTAAGTCACAAATGAAAACTTATAAGAAAAAGTGCACTAAATTAGAGGATGAATATAAATTCCTAAATGGTCTTGTAAGTAAATTGAGGGCTTCAAATGAAGAACTCGAGAATTCTATGGAGAGTCTATCTAAGTCATCTTCATCTCGAACTTCATTAAGAAAAGAGAATGACTCCTTGAAGCTTACAAACTCTATTTCTAAGTTTCATAAGGGTATGGAAGCTTTAGATACACTCATTGTATCACAAAGACCTCCCTATGTTAGGCATGGTCTAGACTTTAATGGAGCCTCTTCTTCTACACCTTTACTCATAACATTTATCAAAGCCTTAACACCTTAAACATTAAGCATTAAGGTTGTTGGAAAGAAAAGTGCTCAAAGCACTAAACCACCATTGCCTAATGGCAAAGGAAAGGTGCAACAAGGATTAAGGTGTATTTCTAAAAAGGCCAATCATGTATACATGTATAATAAAAAGCATGCTTATTTAACACATAAAAATTTACTTCTACACCTATTCATACATCTTCATGCTCACAAACATATCATGTTGGTAAGAGAAATACCAAGGTAATGCATAGAAGAAAGACACATAACTCTAAACTCTAATGCCGCTATTGCATGAAGTATGAACACATAAACATTTATTGCTATATTAGGAAGGCTCACCTCAAGTTAGAGGATCCTTCAAAACCTAACCCCTTAGGACCTAAGTATGCTTGGATACCAAAGCAAAAATGATTTACTTGTGTTGTGTAGGATTCTTGAAAGCCACTAATGAAGCAAATGATTGACATATGGATAGTGGATGTTAAAAGCACAAGACAGGTAACAAAAGACTATTAATGGCCTTAAAAGAAAAGGAAGGTGAAAATGTCATATTTGGAAATAATGCCAAGGGTAAGGTAATTGGCATTGGGACTACTGGTAAGTATGATTGTTCTCTTATAAATGATGTTTTGCTTGTAGATGGCTTACAACATAACTTGCTTATTGTAAGTCAATTATGTGACAAAGGTAATAAAGTCACTTTTGACCCTAGAGAATGTCGAGTTACCACTTTAGTGGATAAAAAGGTTGTTTTCAAGGGTGAAAGGAAGGGCAATACCAACCTAATTGACTTAGACAATTTGGCTAACCAATCATTTAAGTGTCTTATGTCTTTTAGTAATGAAGCTTAGCTACAACATAAAAGACTTAAACATGCTAGCATGGAGCTCTTACAAAGCTTATCAAAAGGAAAGCTAATGGAAGGTCTTCCCAAGCTAAAGTTTTCTAGAGAAAATACATGTGGTCTTTACCAAATGGGGAAGCAACATCAATCTTCCTTCATAGCAAAAAATATTATAAGTACATCTAGAGCTCTTCAATTAATTCATATGGAATTGATAGGATCCACTGATAATGCTAGTTTAGGTGGAAAACATTATGCACTAGTCCTACTTGATGATTACTCTAGGATTACTTGGGTTTCCTTTCTAGCTCATAAGCATAATACTTTTGATGTTTTTAAAAGTTTTGCAAAAAAGATTCAAAATGAAAATGGTTACTTCATTTCATCCATAAGAAATGACCATGGAAAAGAATTTCAAAACGAGTCTTTTGAATCTTATTGCTTAGAAAATGGGATTTTTCATAACTTTTCAACTCCTAAACCACCACAACAAAATGGTGTTGTAGAGAGGAAAAATAAAACACTAGTAGAGATGGATAGAACTATGTTTACTGAGTATTCATTGCTAAATTACTTTTAGGCCAACGATATCAAAACTTCACGTTATATTGCAAATCGACTTTTTAAATGACCCTTTCTTAATAAAACTTCTTATGAGCTATGGAATGTTAGAAAGCCTAAGTTAGCATTCCTAAGAGTTTTTTGGATATAAATGCTATATCTTGAATACTGAGGATAATCTTAGAAAATTTGATTCAAAAAATAATGAAGTATTTTCTTAGGTTACTCCACCACTAGCAAAGCTTATAGGATTTTCAATAAGAGTTAAATGGTAGTTAAAGAGTCCATAAATATTGAGTTTGATGAATCTAGTAAGCTTGATCTTGGAAAATGTTCTTTTGTTGATAATCTTATAGGTGACTTTGAGAAATTGGATTTGGAGCATACTACAAGAGAAGTGGATAAGAGTCATGATGAAAGCAAATCATAAAGAGAAGATAAAAAATCTTAACATCAAAAAGTGTAGTCACGAATCCAAGATCTTCCCAAGGATTGTAGATTTTCCAAGCATCACCCCTAAGACTTTATCATTGGTGATACATCCAATGGTGTGTAAGTACTAGATCTCAACTCAATACTTTAGATAATAATCTTGCTTTTATTTCTCAATTTGAGCTAAAATCTATTGATGAGGCTCTTGATGATGAGTGTTGGGTGATTGTTATGCAAGAGGAACTCAACCAATTTGAGAGAAACAATGTGTAGGAAATTGTTCCTAGGTCTAAGGAAAACCTTATTGTAGGTTGCAAATGGATGTTTAGCAATAAGTAAAATGAGTAAGGATTCATCACTAAGAATAAGGCTAGATTGGTTGCTAAAGGTTACAAGTAAGAGGAAGGAATTGACTACGATGAAGCCTATACCCCTATAGTAAGATTAGAGGCCATTAGGATTCTTTTGGCATATGCATGTCATATGAATTTTAAACTATTTCAAATGGATGTCAGAAGTGCTTTTCTAAATGGTGTTAATAAGGAGAAAGTTTATGTTGAACAACCTCTTAGTTTTGAATCACATACTTTTCCAAATTATATTTTTAAATTGAAGAGAGCCTTGTATGGTTTGAAACAAACTCCAAGAGCTTAGTATGAAAGGCTTAGCTCTTTTCTTTTGAAAAATGATTTTAAAAAGGAAAAGATTGACATAACTTTATTTGTCAAAAGGCATAATCATATTACACTAATAGTGCAAATTTATGTTGATGATATCATTTTTGGTGCCATTAACGAATCTTTATGCCAGGATTTTGCTAAGTATATGACTAGGGAATTTGACATGAGCATGATGAGAGAGCTTAAGTTTTTCATTGGTCTACAAATCAAGCAAACCAAAGAAGGGATCTTCATCAACTAAGCCAAATACACAAAAGGACATTGTTAAAAAATTTGGCATAAAGGTTGTAAAGTAACAAAAACACCAATGAGTGCTACCATCAAATTCGACAATGATGAATCATGTAAGTTGGTTGATGAGAAGAGATGTCGAGGTATGATTGGTTATCTATTCTATCTTATTACCTCTAGACTTGATATAATGTTTAGTGTATACATGTGTGCTAGGTTTCAATATTGTCCTAAGGAATCTCATTTAAATGTCGTTAAAAAGATTTTTAAATATTTGCATGGCATATTGCACCTAGGTTTATGGTACCCTAGAGATTATTGATTTAGCCTCATAGGTTATTCAGATATGGACTATGCTAGTAGTCTTACAGATAGAAAGAGTACTTCTGGAACTTGCCAATTCATAGGAGAGTGTTTAGTGTCTTGGTCTAGTAAGAAGCAAGTTTTGATTGCTTTATCCACAGCGAAAACTGAATATATAGCTGCGAATTATTGTTGTACCTAAGTCTTTTATATGAAACAACAATTAAAGGATAATGGTAAAGTTGTTGATCACATTCTCATCAAATGTGACAATAGTAGTGCAATAAAATTTTCCAAAAATCCCATCCAACACTCTAGGAGCAAACATATAGACATTAGACATCATTTCCTTAGAGATCATGTCCAAAATGGTGATGTAGCGTTAGAATTTATAGACATTAATCATCAATTTGCAGACATTTTCATAAAACCTCTAAATGAAGAAAGGATGAACTTCATTAAGAGAGAGTTGGGAATGCTTGATGGAACCTTCCTGAAGTGAAAAATTGGATCTTTTAGAATACTCTTTAGTGATGCATTGTTCATACTTGATTAATTGTTATAGATGTTGTATGTGATATTTATCTCTTTGCATGTCCCAATAATGTGTGCAATTGTGCTTCTATGTGCCAATTTGCATAAATTATACTTCAATATATTAAGTGGATCACAACTTAGAAAGTCAAATCTTATCCTTTCATGGTTATCTTTTCTGACTTGTAATTCACGATCGCTATTCCTTGATTCACGATCGCAAATTATAGGTACTAATATTTTAGTTGTCAACCATCAATTTGCAGTCGCGATTTTCATTCCCCACTGCGAATGTGTTCAAATTTTAAATGATTTAACTGTTGAATGTTCTATTTCCCAATAATTTTTATTTGTTACTCATAAATTTCATATTTTACGATTGTGACTTACTATTAGAGGTTGTGAATTTGGATAACTACCATGCATTAAGTGATTTGATTGCCTACTGATGACACTATTTCATTTAATGCATTTATGACCATTTATAGTCGTTTTCACACCCTTTCCTAGCCTATATGAAGCCCTAAACAATTGTTTTATTCACTCCTACTAAATATCTCAATCTATCTTCTTCCTTACTATCAAACATCTTATAATCCTTCCTCATTCACAATTGCCCCCAAGAAAGCCTCAAGAACAGAGAAGGGAAAGGCAGTAGCACAACCTTATGGACCACTGACTTTACACATGATGAAAGGGATCACGAAATAGAAGAAAGATCAGTATAAGGTAAACGCCTCTAAGATTATCCTACCGAACAAAATCCCTTCCACATTCCTCCTTGAGCCATTAGGCATCAAAGACGAGATCCATGCATTTCTCTCAAACCTAGGGTGGAACAAATTCATTTTTTGTGACGAGCATGGATATGAGGACATCGTGTATGAATTTCTATGCACTGTAACTCTAAGTCGGAGAGCGAAATCTCGTGCCGACCAATATGGTATAGTATTTCAAGCTTTTGGAAACCCTTTTTTAATTATCTTCAAACAAATTTCAAATCTTTTTAAGCTTCAAGTTAGGGATGACATTTCGTTCATCATCTCCACCCTTGATGTTATCTATTTTGAGTTTTGGTCCAAAATTTTGATCGAGACCAAACATGACCCCAAGACCTCCTTTGCCAAATACATTTGAACCTTACCTTTTTAGCTACTCCATAGTGTTATCATCTTCTCTGTTAACATAAGAGGGGATGGTAATGAGAAAATATCTCAAAAGGATCTTGCTTTTCTTTTTTATCTTACTAAGAACAAACCTACTCAAATTAGTCGCTATCTTGTAGATCAATTGATCCACATGAGCATAAAATCCAAGAATTAGTTTCTTCTTCCTTCTTATATTACTACCATCTACTGATATGTCAATGCTCTTAATGAGGAAAATAAAAAATGCCTCACTAAGAAGCTTCTTCCCTTTCAAAATTATCTAGACTTGCCTACCTCGTCAATGCAAAAGTCGTTCACCCTGATTCTTATACATACACATTTGGTGCTTTTAAAGCTAAGAAACTAGAAACCTCTTAAGCCTCTAAAAGAAAAAGGCTAGTCATTAAAGAGGGAGCCCAACATGTTCCACCTCTCCAACCTAAACCAAAAGCCAAAATCACTCTTGCCTCTATCAATAGAAAGCTTAACATTGACGACTCATAAGATGATGATAGTTCTCCCATCTTTTAGTTCGTCTTTAGTGTTTCTTTTTTCCATTTTCTTTTTAAGTTTTTGATGTAAAGCTTGTGATCCCACAATTTAATTAATAAAAGTGTTTGTCTTACAATTCAATGCCTCATATTATGTGATTGCAATTTTATCTTATGAATGTTTATTTGCTCCTTATGTTTACTTTATCTCAATTTATACACTTCACTCTTTACAATTTACCCTTTTTTGATCTTGCTAAAAGGGGAGAGAATAGCATTTGGAAATAATGAGCATTATGTAAAGCATAAGTTGAGGGGGAGCAATAGCAATAGGAACTTCACTTTTCAAACTTACAATTCTTTGATTATTTATTCACTAACTTAGAATTCTTTGATTATTCTCTGATAAATTTATGATTAATTGATCATTGACCATCCCAACTTCATAACTCATGTATTTGTTTTTCTTTAAGATCAATCTAAGTTATCAAAAAAAAAAAAAAAAGAGATTATTGGTCTAGGCCGATCAAACTGAAGTCATAAGCCTTTTTTGATCTTGACAATAAAGATTAATTAGTTCTAATGCTTTGTTCAAAATGTTGTTTTGTAGTTTATAAGATATAGTTTCATTGGAAGTTAGATGGAAGTCAAAATCTCCATCTTTAAGAAAACATCCAAATTCTCAGTCAGTATCTCCTAAATCGTGATCGCGACCTTGTAATAAGGATGGATGAAACTAGGCCAAAGGAATTCGCAGATGAATTTGCAGTTGCGACTCAGCCGAAGGGAGTTTGGATTATTCACAAAGGAATTAGCGGTGGCATTAACATTCAAGATTGCGATCACGAATTTCATAGTAACAAAAAAAGGAAACCAAAGCCACAACCATAACACACAAAGTGTCTAAGGCAACCATTGGAAAATAAAAAATCATGAGGGTAAAGCATTTGTCACAACCATGACTCAGGAAGATGTTGTCTCCTCAAAAAAATAGAGGAATTCACAGTTTTAGGCACGCCTAAGAAAAAGTTCAATCGCGATCGTGACTTTAGAGTAGTTGGTTGAACATAATGAATATATTTCTTGGACAACTAATGGGTGAAGGACACGTGGACTAGCCATTAGACATAGAACGAGGTTCTCTACAGCAATTTCTGACTCCTTAGTGTAAATTGGAAATTCATGACTATGAAATGCCAGTAGCGACCGCGACTTCCACCTAACAAGCATTTAATGCAAAATCTACCTAGCACAACTTGGAGATTTTGGAATAGTTTTTAAGTAACATCTCTTTGGTGGTTGTTGCCTATAAATACTCAAACAAACAAATGTAAATGTAAGAGAATTCCATTCAAACTCTTGTAATTTTGCTACTCATTCTTCTTACTCTTCTTTATGTGTTTTTAATTGTTAGGTGTGAGCATTAAACACCTTTATGATTAGGTTGAGAGTTAGCCTAAGCTTTTACAACTCTTGTAAACATTGTGTGTGAGCCTAGAAACATAAAATGTGAGAGGTTATGTGGGAGCCTAAAAACACAAGTTGTAAGGGTTTTATGTGAGCCATAAAATGTAAGTTGTATAAGTTAGGTGTGAGCTTAAAAACACCAGTTTACTTGAGTGGAATACCCAATTATAAAGAATTGGGGAATGAACATAGTGTTTGCTAACACTCGAACCATTGTAAACATCTTATGTTTATTCTCTCTACTCATTTTTTATTCTTCAAACACCTTAACCTTACTCTTTAATTTTTATCTCTCACTAATTCAACCCTCTTTCTTGGTGCACTAGGCCAACAATGAGATTTGTAGCTCCTTTGAGCTAATTGTCTGAGCGTATTTCTCATATGAGGTGCTCTCATGTAAGGTGTAAACTTATATGCATGATTGTGTAAATTTTTATGCCTTTGTAGATTTTGCCTCTTAGGCTTCTAAGAATAATATATGTAGGCATAATTGGTGCTAGAAGGACCATGTCTCATTTAAATGTGAATAAACTAAGACCTAGCCTTTGTGCCATAGGTCTTAGCATTTCCCTTTTTAGGAACTTTATGCATTCTAATTGGGTTTGGTACACTAACTTCCTTAGCCTTAATAAACATAGTTTTAGAAGTAAAATGAGCAGTAAAGGTAGAAGCATTATATCATAATCCATGTTTTTTGGATGGGCAACTTTAAATTTCAAGGTTGGAGTCTAGTTTCTTCTTTCCTTTGGTAAATATGCTAAGGTTATCCTTCAGCTTGGAATTCTTAGCCTTCAGAGACTTGACCTCCTTAGCTAGAATCTCTTAACTCTTAGCACAGTCCTTTAAGGACTTGTTCTCCTTCTTAAGTGTAGAGATACTAGACTTGAGAGTCTCAACATTTATGGTAAGCTTGGTAATAATTGAATATAGCTCATCCCAAGAATAAGAATTAGGAGGATTTACATCATTCTCACCATCACTGTCACTATCATTGCTAGAGGAGTGCTTACTTGAGGAATCATCTAATTTCTCCTCAATTGCCATGAGACAAAGATTGGCTAGCTCTTATCGAGTATCCTCCTCATAAAGTTTAGAGTCACTTGTGTCGTCCTAAGTTGTCTTATACACTTCTTTGTATTTCTTGATAGGAACATTGCTTTTTTTTTTCTAGCTTTGGCAATTACAATTTATGTACCCTTTCTCATTGTAACCATAACAAATGATTTGACTCTTAGTAGTTTTCTTCTTGTATCTCCTTGCCCTTTTACTCTTTGAGAGAAATCTTTTTACTTTATTTGTTATAAGTGCAAGGTACTCATCTTCACTACAGTTTTCATCATCACTAGAAGAAGATGTTAGTAAGTAAGAAGAAGAAGTGGATTCATATCATATTTAGCTTTTACGGCTAAATCTTTCTTTCTCACTATAGTGATTTTAAATGTATTTTCAAGAGTGATTTCATGAGCTAGACGCTTTCCCATGTGTTCATTTAGAGATAGAACTTTCAACTTAATAGCCTCTCTATGGTTATCTTTTTACCATTACACTTGTCCTTGGAAAGAGTTCTTAGGATCTTTACAACTATATCTTCATTAGAGTAGGACATCCCAAGAGTTTTGAGAGTGCCAACTATGTCAATGAACCTATTGTACATCTCAGTTATGGTATCACTAGGCTGGTATACAAAAGTATCATACATATATGTATGCATTTGTATCTTTTTCTTTTTAACTTCATTGGTGCTTTCATGTTGAGCCTACAAAGTGTCCTAGATTTCTTTTGCTGATGTGCACATTTATAGCTTTACGTACTAATTATGGATTGCATAAAAGAGAATGTGCATAACTCGTTTGTTCTTTAAGTTTGTCTTCTTCTCTTCAGTTGTCCATTCACTCTTAGGCTTAGGAACAAGAACATCTCTAAACAATTCAATTGGAACTTCTCTTTTTTCTTTGACAATGTCCCATGTATCTATGTTTTCACTATCTAAAAAGATTTCCATATGGTTTTTCCAATACTAGTATTCATCTCTTTTGAAGAATGATGGCTTATGGATTGATTATGATTCCTCATGACTTGCCATGATCTTTGCTCTAAGCACTTAAGCCTTGATAAAATGGCAAGCTCTGACACTAATTGTTATCCCTTGGTACCCTAAAAGGGGGGTTGAATAGGGCAATGGCAAGTAAAACCAATGAAAGCTATGCGTGGAAAGAAAAGAAATCAATACAATCAATTTATAAAGGTTCGACACGAGCCTTCCTATATCCTTTCCTCTACTCTTCCACTAAAGTCTTTCACTATCAAGATAGATTCCAGATGCTATCAATCACCTTTATACCATTAGTTTTCGGGCACTACTAAGCCATTACAAATAAACTTTCAGGTGCTACTAAAATCATTTCCCAAAGTAGTTTATATGTACGACCTTAAACTTTTCATAAAATGGTTTAGATATAATAAGATCTCCTAAACCATAAACTTTTCTCTAAAGAATTTATAATTTAAAGATGAGAAAAAGCACTCTTACTCAAGCAATTAAATAATAATGACCACACTAACAAATTATGTTTGGTGGAGTGTTTAGAAAGATGTCTTAAGCTTATTCTTAAGCTCTATTTTTAAAGATGTCTTATGCAAGTTTTTGATAATTGATCTTCCTTTCAAGCTAGATCATACTTGTTTCACCTTTTTTATTAAGTATCATTTTCACAATAGGATAAACTCGCTTTTGACCATTTTTCACTTTTCTCTACTTAATTCTGTTATGGGAAAGTCCTTTTATAGGTAGAGACATGGAACTATCCATTAGAAAGAGGGTTGTCACTCCACGTTATAAAGTAGTCATTCAATGCCTATTGGATAGTCTCCATGCCTATTGTTGGGTGAAAATATGGCTTCAACGATCATTGTTTTCATTGAAATGCCCATTGGAACTAGCTATTAAAGAGATTTGCCTAAACAATTTTTTAGTCATCAACTCCTTTAACGATTGTGGAAACTTCTCAATGCCTATTGGAATTAAACTTCAATTTTTGTTAGGATATGCCAATGCTAGTTAGAAATCTCTAAGAGGATGTGAATTTGATGCTCTATTTTTAATATTTTTTTTATAGTACTTCAATAGTTGTTGGCTTTCTTTCAATACCCATTGAAAAGTATTCCAATGTCTGTTAACAGTTAAACATCTTCCGTTAGAGGGTCCAGAAACTCTAACTCTTCCTGGTGCTTTTCCAACGCCTGTTGGTATAAGTCTAACGCTCGTGTCCAGACCTTAAGTGTTTTGTTCACATCAAGTTACTTGGTCCAATGCCTATTGCAAAAATGCAATGCCCATTATGAAGGTCAACTTGTGAAGCTCAAGTATTTTTAACATCCAACAACTATTGTGCCATGAGAGAGTCGATGGTTAACGGGTCTAAAAACTTTAACTCATATTGGGTGTCACCTCAATGCCTTGAGAATCTTCAACACCCGCTGATGAAGTCAAAACGTCGGTTGAAATGCAACGACATTAATTGGCTTCAAGTACTTAGAGTTTTTTCCTAAAATTCTTCTTCTTAAAGCCTTTAATCAAAAGATGGATGTACCTATAAGATTTTACACACCAACTTGAACAATAATTAGCTTTTAGATGTGTTTACAATCATGAAAACAAGCTCAGTTTATCAATACTCCTAAGCTAGGTCCAATAATAAGGATTTTCTCCTCACCTAATGTGTAATTAGGTACCACATCATATTGCATATCAAATAGCTCCACCATCTTTTGAATATGTAGGTAATCTAAGTATGGTGGAGCTATATGATTTATAGCCATAACATGACAATTAAGAATAGTCTCGAATTCTTTTAGCAAGGAGTAGATCTAAAATGTCCCTAAAGTGGAAAGCATGGGTAGTGGAATCCCATAGATTGCATACCACTTGAAGAAAATTTGTGTCAAGATAGATGAACGAGAGATAGAAAAGAGCTGCAAAACCTACCTAAGGCAAGTCAGGCTAGATTTGGGATAAAAGAGACCTTAAAAATGCTTTTGTCATGATTTGATGGCTAAAAATGATGGGTTTTTAGAGCAAAATCATGAATGGCTATTTATAAAAGAGGAGATGATTGATTAGTGCCTTACAACTGTATATAGTTATACATGGGTGTATAACCTACTTATGTCATTTATATAACCAACTAATGGTCTATATAAATGACTTCATAGGCTGTGCAAAACTTGTTCGCATAGGAAAGTTTAGACAACATTTCTTTTATGCTTAAGATTGGTAAATACATGTGTAGAATAAAGATGTATATATATGTGCAAGAAAGAGTAAAATGGTAAAATGGCTCAACATACATTCAAAAAATAGAATTGCGGTAAGAATCAAAATTATGCACTAAAAAACCAATGAATTTTAGAGTTTGACAAAAGTGGAGGTAAAATCACCCTAGTGCAACCTAAAAAGTCCTATCATTCAAACAATCATTCAAAATCAACATGACTTTCAAATCGCCAAAATACCAAGTGCAACTGTGCAAACATCAACAAAGTTCAAGAATGTGTTGCAATAAAAAAAAGTAAGAAGAAGAGAGACCCTAAAGTTAAGGGTGTTTGATGGGTTCAACGCTTTCTGCTCCCCAAGGGTGTCACCTCCTCAATCCTCTCTCCGTCAGTGGCCACATACTCGCTATCAAAGTCTTCCTTGGTCACTTAGGTTAACATCTCTATCTATGCATTAACCTCTACTAAATGTTAATCCCTATCTTAAAGGTTCAATGTCAAGAATTGGATCATCTCACGCAAGTCACCCAACGGTTAGGATGGATAGGACACAAAACATACAAAGGCACATGTCATAAACATGCATGTATATTCTCATAATTATTACTGACATTTTATTACTAACCTGCATAGACCGCATTTATTGTGTCATGGCTCTTTTTAATGCAGCAAATTAGTCTATCATCGTCTTAGCCTAAATGCAGGAGATATACAAAAGAAAGGAAAACACTTTTAATAGCATATGGTTCTAATTATAACTAGTAACAATGGGGATAGAAAAATTAAAGAAACTCACATAGTTGGTCTCAAACAATTTGAAGATGTTGGTTGATCAAGTAAGCTGTAATGACATCATTAATCCTATCAAAGATTCCATACAGGACTCCACCATGCTATCCGGCATGGGATCCAGCTCGCCTACCATGACAGGCTCTAACAAGCTAAATGTAGACTCGTGGGCCCTCTTCCAGCCTTGAGTAGCAGGAACAAGTGTAATGGCCCTTTATGTGATATACATAATAGTTCGTTAGGCCCTGTACTAGAGAACAACCCCCTTATCTACTTCATGCTATGAAAATACTCATATAAATCACCTCTGGCAGTGAGAATACCCCACTAAAGCCCTAATCATCCAAGTCCTATATTAGGGCCGACCTAAGACAAACTACTGCCCCAACATGTACCATATTATTACCTAAAGCTTTACACCCTACTTCAAGTCAGCCACCTAAAACATGTCTAAAGGTAAATGTTGAAGCATAGGTTAAGCATCTAAACTCTCATGCCAATAGAGAACCTACTAGCTTAGATATCACTCATGAAGCGAAGGTCTTAATATCAGATGTCACCTATAGGAAAGCCCCTCCACCTCTCCACCTCGAGTGGCCATGCCTCCGAAGGTCCCCTATAGTAAAGATGTAGTTGTAATAAGAGTGAACGATCACTACAAATATAAAACAAGAGGAGTATTGGATAAATGATTAGAACTAACAAGTAATTCCTTTTTGCAGGATGGTAATACCTGATCGAGGGTGAGGTGCTTAGGCAAGCATGTCTGCCAACTAATAAGGACTATGTATGAAATGCAACACTCCACTTGAGGAAGTGAGGGTAGCAACCCTTTATGTTAGCCACATGGTTGTTCCCCCCTATAAGCCCATTTTGAAAGCCCAAGCTTGTCAACAAATATAATGTTAGCATGAGAATAATCAAAATAAATAAAAACATAAAGAAGGATTAAGAAGTACTCATAATAAGCATTCACCAAGAGCCACACATGTATAACTTGCCCTGATAGCGTCGATCCATATAACGATATAAGTAGGCAATGTCGTAGACCCCTAACCAAAATAATGAAAGAGCCCCAGGTCCTTTAGCATCGACACTGGGCAAATCTTAGCTGCATCAAAGGTGTTGGAGACCAGGATCCCTAGCAGAGCATACAACAAAAAGCTGAGGTGTGCTAATCTACTACCTCCTTAAGACCATCATTAGTAACCTGGGAAGCACCAATAAATTTGTTAGATTGAATGAAGGTCTGACTCCTTTTAAGTATGGGAATGCAACCAAGGAGCCAAAGAGTGTAGTCCTTCTAGTGCATTGGGTCACACACACTAGAGTTGATGTGGAGAGGGATACCTACGAAGTAAATCTCAATCATGCATATGAAGTCCCTCCAGGTGATGATGAGCTCCCCAAATAGTGGAAGGTGGAAGGTATGGGTCATGTACATCCAATGCTTAACCAAAGCTTGGACCATCGAAGAATCAATCCTTAGGGTCTTCTCCAGTAAGGTATAAAGAAGAGGCATAAGCCTAATCCCCTATGAGAGGGATACAACATACAAGTGCAGCCCTCGAAACCACTTCTTAGATAGGTCTATCATTCCACCTCCATTATAAAAGGAGACTTTGCCCTTAAAAGGAAAGGACAAAAATAAGAAGCAATAAACACCAAGATCTAAAAAAAATAACTCAAAAGCATACAAGTGGAGGTATTAAATCAGACCGACAAGTAAAAAATGAAAACCACATCAAAAATAAAAAATGCAACTCTCTTAAAGCTATCCTTAAATATTTTTTAAAATAACCTAAATAACCAAGCATTTCCATGTAGAAAAAATACCAGGGTAGTGCCTAAATTCGACTGTATTGATAGAAGTTAGCAAAATATGAAAGTGGTAAAAAGGTGAAGGGAAAAAGTGCTTACCACTTTTGAAGCGGCTCTGACTAAGTGATGGTATAAGTTGTAAATCATCGATGTGTTGCCACATAGGGGGAAGCCTATCATGATCATCTTTGTCGTCGTGCGCATTAAGGGACTCACCTTTGTAAAGCCCCATTCAAAACACATATACTCTAAGGCATCACGTGTGGCAATGTCCTTATTGAAAAACTCCTCAAAAACATCAAACATCTTATCATCAATGAAGCCAGCCATTATGTAGCCCTTCAAAAACACAGGAAAAATCTAAGAGCTAAGCATAAAGAGTTTAAGTGATAGAAAGAAGAGAGAGAAAAAAATGAACACGTAAATGGCCCATCGCTGTTAAGGCGGTTTATATAGGGGAGCTAATTTGTACAACCTAAAAATGGTTTGTACATACCATCCTCTATGTTATGAAAACAAGTTTTGTCAAGTGGTATGTCCATACCACTCCTCATCTTTTATACCATTAAAAGATGGCAGACCCAAGTTGCCCCTCTCAAGCCCAATCAATAAAGACCCTCTGATTTCACTAAAGTTGAAAATATCACTCTAACTTTTCATATTACAAATTTACCCTATACCATTCCTAAAGCTCGAATTGCCGAACAAGTTTACCAAAACACCATTCAACCCTCCAAATTGTCAAAATTTCCTTATCCATGTTATCCAAAATATAATTTAGCCTTCTGAGTTACCGAACAAATTATTAAAATACTCTTCAATAATGGAATTAACTTTCTTGCAAGCCCTAGGAAGTTTTCTAGGAAAATTCACATTTTAAAAAATATCTAAGCCCAAAAAGGCAGTCTCCACAATACTTAGGCCCAAGCCTGCTACCCTAGAAAAAAAATGAATCCTCAAAGCAGCTGGAAGGGCTACAAGAGCATTAGTTTATCTTTAAGGTGCTAAAAGGGTAGGAATAACACAAGAAAAACTCTAAGGGGCATCCCTAAGATAGAAGCACCAGCTAAAAAGGCTGAAATCCTTTCCAAAAATTCCAAGAACATTACTAGTTGTAATAAGATAGCCACAAGCACACCAAATGCAAGAATACTCAGTTCCTACTAGGAAGCTATCAAAACCACTCCAACACCTACTAAAAATGTTTTGTTCAAATTCTTGAAAGCTGCCAGAATATCCACAGTACTTGCTAGAAAGCTATTGAAGGATATAAGGATGTCGGTACCTATTAGTAATCTGCCAAGAAAAATTTAGTGCTCACTAAAAAGCCACTTTAATATCTAGTAACTGCTTCAGAGTAGCTAAAAGCATACAAAATACATTAGTACCAACTAGAAAGCTATTAGAACATGCTTTAACACATGCTTGAAGAGCTACTAAAGGATTGTATCCTTTGGTATCCTTGTTCATATTTATATTTCTCACATTCGCATTATTGAGTATTGCTTAAATAATCATTTCTCAAATATTATTTTCTAAGCCCTACAAACTAAGGGGCAAATTGCGAACATCAGATTTTGGATCTTAGGATGCAAGCCTAATGATGAAAATCACTAAGATCATCCCTATAATGCAAGGGAAATTATAAAAGGAAGAAGGATTAGGCCATGGGAAACCTTAGAGCAAAACCCAAAAGACAAAGCCCAAGCCCATAAACTATTAGCCTAGGTTTAATGGGTTGTACAACTCATTAAGCAAGGATGTACAACTAACTAAGCATGATTGTATAACCTACTTCTTGGATGTATAGTCATACCTTAAATCCTAAATCTATAAGGTTTTACAACTGCTCCCTTTAAAACCCCAAGGCTATACAACCAAACATAGAGGTTGTACAACCTTACACTTGGTTGTATAGCCCACTAATAAACCCTAATTCTAGAATTTTCATAGTCTCTTCTATGATTAGACATAAATAAGATGCAATCAAAACCATTTTAAGCTTTAATGCAACCTTCTTTCCCTATAAATCCCCTATGATTTGAAGGGAGGGAGAGGCTTGGATAACCCTTACCCTATTGAAATTATAACTCATAAACCCTAAATCTTTAGAAATCAAACACCCAATCCAACGCACTTAGCAACCAAAGTAGTTCTTAAGGTCAAGTAGCCCCTCATTCGCTCTTTGTCCTCCCCCTATTTCTTTCTCTCTATTTTTAAAAACCCAATACATGAAGGCTATACTGACCAAATTTAATAAAACTTTATTTCCTTTTCTCATATTTCTCTTTTCTAAAACCCTTTTCTGTGGGCTTTGATAGTTCCATTGATAGAATATGAGGAGGCCTAATAGCCTAGGATACCTATTCATTCTAAAAATGGAATTTTGAATAAGTTTGAAATGGTTTTCATGATTCATTTTGTGTTAATACTTTAAATACTTCCATATTTTAATTGAATGAAGGTTATGTTTTAATGTCTTTTGGGCAGTGACCAAGTGAGGAACTCATTGTTCTTAGGACCTTAAGAGCCCTATTATGGTTATGACCACCTATAAGTGGTTTTTGAGTTTATATGTTAGCCTTGATATTCCTTCCTTATTAATTGGCCTTTTAACCTTCTAGGTGGTTATTAATGCTTATGGATGCCAAGCTCTTCTTGATCAATAATGAAGAGGGTTCATCAACCATAAACCTCTTTTATGGTGATTTAGCCTTAGGCCACTAAAAATACTCAAAGTGCTTTGCATGGCATATTTATGATTCCTCATCTTCCATGATACATGCATTTATGTTATGATGGTATATTGCTTCTTATATGATATTGCGATGTTTGTGATTATGGACTTAGATGCATGCTTAGGTACCTTGACTTTAGAGGATTAGTAAGGTGTTGCTTATGGATTATATTCATTTGTCTTTATTTTCTTTGATTTGTTTGTTATTAATCACTAACTTGTGTATTTCTTTTAGGTGTAGGCGTTTTGCTTAAGCTAGACCATGAATTTGGTATTAGTGGTCATCCTTAATGATCATAGATAATGTGGATGAATAATTTCCATGTTAAAATGCTATAACATGTCATATGATCCCTATTCCCTTCTTAATATGATCCCTATTCCCTTCTTAAGATGATTATGCATAATATGTGATGAATGGAAATATAAGTATACCTTATGCCATGTTATGTGATCTCAATCCTTTGTGATGGACATGTGGATATTAATATGCATATCACCCATTTACCAAGATACATAAACCCCTTCCTCATGGAGTTGATAGCTTGACTTGTTTGATTTGATGGTGCTAAAGGCATGGTTAGGATTACTAATTAGACTAATTAATGACTTAGTTAAAAGATCATGAGTGAACTAAAGATACCCAAAAATCAGATCCCAATATCCAGAAAGTCAGGGGGTGTCTAACCTCTCCTTTATGCCATATCAAATTTCTGAATTCAAACTCTGATGGGGTTAAAATGAAATGGACCTTCTAATTAACTTAGCTTACATTCAAATTTTGCCTTCCTAAATTCTTGTCATGACCAAAGTCGAGTGGTGACTCCATAATTCTTAAGGATGATACCAATGTATCTTTCCACCTTGGTCCCTTAATGACCACCATGTTGGATAAAAGGGCTTCAAAATTACATAAGGCCTAATAAGACCCCCTATTGATCCAACATATGCCATAATTCGGGGTTATTACCTATGCAAAAAACCCTCATCCTCTTTATTCATAATGAATAACAAAAGGATGAAGTTGCAAGCAAAATTCCCCTTGTTCGACTAAAAACCTTCCTAAGGCCGCTCACAAGATCCAATTCCCCTGTGCAAGAAAGATAAGTAAACCAAGTAGGGATTCCCATGGACTTGATTATCCATGTATGTACTGAGTTACTATGTAAATATATATACAGATGATGTGCCATGTAGCTAGGGTGCATTTATGCAAAGGCATGTGAGCATGCATATGGACAATGTAGATTCCTCACTAAGTTTCCTACAAGGAGCTCACCCCTCACACATAGATATTTTTACAAGTTAGAATAAGATTGACATCATAATTAATGGCTAAAGATTAAAGGCCATAAATGATGGTTTTAAGTAATGTAACATATATTATCAAGGCACTATATTATTTATTCGTAGTCGCCTACAGTAATGATGTATATGTATAATTGGAAGAGTTATAAATGTATTTAAACAAAGATTAAGTTATATCTTATATTCCTAATAATCTCTATAAAGTCTAAGTTATATGTTGGCCCTAGGCACTAATAAGGGGGGTTGAATTGGTTTATTAAAAATTTAGATGAGGGTAAAGGAGTAGAAAATGAGACACATGATTTATAGTGGTTTGGGTATAATCGACCCTACGTCCACTCCCCAATTCTCTACAATTGGGTGTTCCACTAACTCAAACTGGTGTTTTAAGCTCACACCTAACTTTTACACTTTGTGTTTTCAAGGCTCACATAATAACCTTTACACTTTGTGTTTTTAAGGCTCATACAATGACCTTTACACTATGTGTTTTTAAGGCTCACACAATAACCTCTCTTGAGTGTTTTTAAAGCCTCACACTATAACCTTTCTTACAATTAGTGTTTAATGCTCACACCCAACACTTACAATCTCATAAAGAAGAGAAGAAAATGAATAACAAAAGATTGAGAGCTTTAACACAAGTAATGAATTCTCTAACTTCTACATTTATTACTGTTTGGTGGATTATTTATGCCCCATACACAACAAAGAGATGTTAGACTTTAAAGCTCAACAAATCTTCAAGACATGCTAGGCAAATTCTACATTAATTGCATGTCAGGCAGAAGTCACAGTCGCAAAATCTAAATTTCCATACAAAAGCCCAAAATTATGGCGAAAAAATCCGTTTGTGTCTAACGACTAGTCCACAAGGTAGCTTCTCATTAGTCCATCAGGAAAATATAGTCATTGCATCTTAATTGCTCACAAAAGTCGTGATCATGGTTTTCCTTTGTATAGGGCACGACTTAGGATGCAAATTCTTATATTTGAAAGACAATCTTCTTCTTCTTGAATCACGGTCACTACCTAAAATATTGCCTTCGCAAATTTTATTCTCCAACAGATACTTGGGACACTTGGCATGCTATGATTATGGACTGACTTCCTTCTTTAATTACTTTGAAAGTCGCAGTCGTGATTGGGGCGCGAATTTATCTGTGACTTTGGCACTCCCATTTTGGATGAGTTGCGGCAGTGAAGATGCCCATGAATCCCTCCAGCTGAGTTTCACCCTTTTTTGAACTAAGGTGCGGTCACGAATTACAGATCACTGACCGTGAATTTGGATGAACTTTGCCTTCTTAAAGATTATGCAATCCTTCCAACTTCCAATTGAAATCTAACTTAATTTCTGCAAAACAACACTCAATTGAAAACATTAGGATTGATCAATCTCCTTTGTCAAGATTAAAAGAGGTCTAAGACTTAGGATTAACCATCCTAGTCCAACAATCTCCCCCTTGTTTATTTTGACAACCTAGACTGATCCTAAGGGGAAATAATGCAAAAATGTGAAGTTGGAGTGTAATATGATTCAATGAATACTTAAGATGAAATTTCCAAAGTATGGCATTCAATCATTTAAAATGAAATTTCTAAAAATCTAAATTTCTAAAAATCCTAAGTATGATAGTATGATGCTCCTCCTCAACTTATGCTATTATTTGCAAGTTATTTTCTCTCCCCCTTAGACTTAGATTCTTTTTATCTCTCCCCGTCTAGCAGGATCAAAAAGGGGGTTTATAAGGGAAAAGAATACATGCATAAATACTTAATTGATCATAGGGAGCAAATGCATAAACAAATAAAGTAAAGCAAGTACATAACATAAAATTTCAGTAAAGAAACAACTTTATATATATGTAAACTTGGAAACAAGTTGTATGGGATCACATTTTTGCAAAAATACAAAAGAGATCCTAAACTAGAAACTAGGAGAATTATCTCTAGAAAAGTCTTCATCTTCACCCTGATCTTCACCTTCAGCCTCATCTCCATCCTTTACTTCGTCATTGCCTTCTTCTACATGAGTATCATCAAACTTTGAGAAGTCTAGAAGATGGCAAGGAGGGACTCCTAACTTCTCTTGCAAATTGATCATATCAGTATGAAGATGAGAGAGGAACATAAATCTCCTTTTCATCATCCTCATCAACTTATCAAGCTTCTTGTTGATAGGTGCAAGGGAGAGTTTTGCCTTAGGCTTTGGTTGATGAGGGATGGATGGAGCTTCTTCTTCAACAGCTAGTCTTTTCCTTTAAAAAGCTTATGAAGTCTCCATTTTCTTTTCTCCAATGGCACCTAGAGTATACGCATAGGTGTCCATGTGAATAGCCTTGGCATTGATAAGGTAGGTGAGATCAAGGAAGTTTTGTGAAGGGAGAAGTTTCTTGGTGAGGAATTTCTCATTTTCCTCATCAAGTGCTCCTACCAATTGATAAATGGTTGTGATATGTGAAGGTAAAAGGAATTGGCTCTTGGGTTTTGTACTTATGTGGATTAATTGATCCACAAGATACTGGCCAATTTGAATTGATTTATTTTTGACAAGGCAGAAAAGAAATGCCACGGCTTTCTGTGATACTTTCTCGTTACCATCACGTCTAGCATTTACTGAAAAGGTGATGATATGATAGAGTATCCAAAGGGGTAGGGTTTTAATGTGTTTGGCTATGGAGAGTCGTGTTTGGTTTCAATAGATATTTTTTGACTAAAATTCGGAGTAAATGACATCAAGTTTAGAGATTATGAAGGGAATGTTTTCTCCGACTTGAAGATTGAAGAAAAAAGAAAGTTAGTCGAAAGTAATATAAAAAGGATCGCCAAAGCCCTGAAATACTAACCCATATTGCCCCGCTTGTGAATTGGCTTTATGACTCAATTGGACTGTGCACATGAATTCTCACACAATTTCTTCGTAACCGATTCATCCCGAATGATGAACTTGTTCCAGTCCATTAGAGAGGAAAGCATGAATCTCTGCATTGATACCCAAGGTTTCTAGCAAAAAGGCAAAGCGTATCTTGTTGGGGAGGATGATCTTAGAAGAATTATCCTTGTACCTTCTTTCTCCTCCTTGGTGATGCCTTTCATGAGGTAGAGAGCAGGGTGTACAGAGGGCTGAGTCACAACCTTGCCTTTTTTACTCTGGAGATTTTCTTTGGAACCATTGCAAGGGATGAAGAGGTTTTACAATTTTAGAGAGATTTGAGAGAGAGAGAAATTGATGTTGGAAGTGAATTGAGGATGTTACTATTGAAGGGGGTTTTTATAACCATTTGAAGTCTTTGTAAACAGCTAGAAACAGCTAAAAATGAATTGATGAAGAGATAGAAATGATTAGCAGTCAAATCACATAAATGTCTAGGTGGTTGCCTTAATGCGTCTGCGAATTCATGAGTCGTGATCGTGAATTCTGAAAAATGTGAGTAATGGACAAATTTTCCTCTAAAATACGTACTTTAATGGTCAGAATTTTGAATTCTTGACCAAAATTCACGGTGGAGCTTGATTCTCGCGACCGCAATTTGATGTTTGACAGCCAGGTGACTAAGACTTGTAATTCGCGTCCGTGAAGATATAATAGCGATCGCGAATTATGAGTCATCAAGGATTAGAATGAAAAATAAGTTTTGAAAGAATTAAAATTGTGATCCACAAGGAAAAAACCACACAAAAAATATAAGACATATAATTAACAAACAACACACATTGCAATCTTACATATAAGATCAAAAAATTTTCACTTTAGGGAGCTTTTATCAAGCATTCCCAATTCTCTCTTAATGAAGTTCAAATCTTAATGAAGTTTAATCTTTTTTCATTGAGAGGTTTAGTGAAAATATTTGTAAGTTGATGATTTATGTCAATAAACTCTAACAAACATCACCCTTTTGCACATGATCTCCATAACGACCATTTTCATTTACAAAACTCATAACATCCATGTCCAAAAATACATATGCATAAAGATTTATCCATCATACACACACAATCTAACATGTATTTAATGTACATATATGTTAACTAATGTCAAGACTAGTGACCATAACTAGTTTCTATCTAAATGTATGTACATGACACAAGGAGATAGAGAGTTGGAATTCAGCCGACGACCTGTGGTCCATGTGTCTCAATGCAAAACTCTAAGCACCAAAGTGTCCAATCCCTATTCTTTTGTATCTGAAAAATATAATTGCAATTTAGTGAGTCATGACTCAATGAATAAAAACAATAATCATATTCTTATGTCACAGCCAACAATCAAATATCATCAGGATACATTACAAGTATAACATTTGACTATGCAAGTGCAAGTGCAATAGATTAATTTTTATCGTGACCATGCAAGGCAAACACTGCTCTCGAGAATTCATGTGATTCAAGTGAATTTGATTTTACTGGCCAGCATATAACAAGTGATTCATTTGATCAATATCATGTGCCAATAGGACCTATGGGTCTATCTTCCACGTGATTTGCAAGTGTTTGACAAGCCGGTCACAACACCATTTTAGTTCCATGTACAAGTGCTCATTCACAAATGGCATACCAAATAATCATTACGAGCATATGATTCTCACTTGACTTGTATTCACATATAAAATGTAACAATTCAATCATATACACATGGAATAGAACATAAATATATCATAAAATTATCACACACACACACATTGAATCTAATTAGAGTTTTTACTCACCTTATGATGTGACCAACCTTTATGGTAGGTTTGGTTCTCTCTCTAGGGCTTCCTCAAAGTTTTGAGATCCTAAAATTTGATACATACGTGGTTATAAGTATGTCAAAATGATTATGAATGCTTGGTATGCAACTATGGCATGATTCATGCAAGTGGTTACTGACTCCTACATGCACCTAACGATTGAAAAAGTTATTATAGTTAATAGCTCCCATAAG
>CATIWR010055812.1:0-10100 GCA_949677035.1 Omphalea diandra | reverse complement strand
GGTTGCTTGTGGTTGATTCTATTGCTAGGCCACTTCGTATCTATTGTGATAATAATGTTGTTGTGTTCTTCTCTAAGAACAATAAAAGTTCGAGTGGTTCTAAGTATATGGAGATTAAATATCTCATAGTTAGAGACTTAGTAAAGAAAGAAGACATTGAGATTCAATATGTTAGTACTGATTTAATGCTAGTTGATCCCCTAACCAAAGGACTCAGACTCATAGTTTTTAAGAAACATGTTTGTGATATGGGTGTTGTGGAGTCTTTTGATGTGTTAGGTTAGTGGGAGTTTTTTGTGCTTGTAATTGAACGTTCAAGTTAAATAATTATACTACATTGCTTATTCATATTTATTTACATGGTTTGAGTGCTTTTGTAGTTGATTGTTTTGTGTATGTGCACATTATATATATAACATGCTATGAGTTGTGGTTAATATGCTTAAGACTGGTGTGATTATCTTAAGCAGAGATAGTTTCCAATTGTGTTTCTGGAAACAAAGACTAAGGCATTGTGATTGTATTTTCAAATGGAAATAACAGCCTTATTGTGAAGCCTTGTGACAGGCTAAGGCATTGGGTGTGTATTTTCAGATGGAAATAACAGCCTTATTGTGAAGCCTTGTGAATTTTTCTTGCTCGTTTGAGCATGTGTGAAAGAGAAATTTTTGGAGGACTGACAAGAAAATAGTTTATTGATCACATGGGGCACTATTTTCTTGCTACACTGCCATATCGGAATCCAGGTCAGTTAAGTTGTCAATGTTTGTGACTATGGATTGGTATTATGTCAATAAGGGGCATAACTATTGTCATGATCCGATATTGATAATTTGATGTAGACATGATTGTGTTTGAGATGTCACTTTATCAATAAACTATATGTTTTCTAAAAATTGTGTGGTCACACTTGAGTTTAAAGTATTCAGTCCGAGAGTCATTTTCAAAAATGTTTTCTTTCTTAAAATATGAAAACGTCATAATTAATACTGCCCAAGTGGGAGAATGTTGGAATTTTTTTTATTATGTGGGCTAATATTAATTATGGATTGGTTTTAATTATTTACAAAACGGACTGAATAATATAGGTTATTGATTTGGGGTAAGCCCAATTAAAATGTGATCAATTGAGTTATGGGTTTGTGACATTTTTTGTGGGCCAATATGAAAGACGGTCAGTATAGGCCTATTTTAACATGGACCTATGATGGGTGGACCCGTTAAAATTTATTATAAATAGGCTAGGTCATTTCTCCTGCCTTCATAACAAAAAACTTTAGTTGTTACGCCCATTGTAGCCGTCTTTGAAAAGGTCAAGGAGAGGAAGACCTACCTTTCCTTTTTCAACCGTTCTGACAAATTTTTTAAGTGGTTTATTTCAACTTTCGGAATTATGGCTCAAAACAATTTGGGATTCAACACGGAGACAGGTATCCAATTTATTTTCGTTCAGTTATTAAAATTTAGTGTTCTAAATTTGTGTACAAGATCCTATATTAAATATATTACAATTCAAAGCAAAAGTCTAGATATTAGAGAAGTGGTCGATTTGACCTTCAAAGCAGATAAGGATTTTTCGAATACTAACGGCCCTTCTCAAAAAAAAATTCAGAATCGCTGCTTAGAAGTCAGTACTTGGAAACTCTAACTAACGGCAATTTTAAGCTTAATGTTGATGCAACTTTGGGATAGGCATTGGTGCAGGTCTTGGTGTTGTTATAAGAGACATAACTCTTGTGATCCAGAGTTTGACGAAATTCCAAGCTCTATTATTTGGACTAAGGTTTGCTTTAGAGCTTGGAGCTTGGCCTTTCTTGTCTTGAAATTGAGTCGGACTGTCAAAAAAGTGTTAACAGAACTTTATGCTGAAATTATGGCTGTGGATATAAAGAACTTACTTTCGAGTTTTGCTTTGATCCTATTGACATGGATTCCTCGTCAGGCAAACAAGATGGCTCATGCGATGGCTTCGCTTGCTTTTAATTTTGTTGTGAGCAATTTTGTTCAGAATACTCCTTTTTCCTTCTCAAAAAAAAAAAAAAACCCTAGAGTGTAATATGTGTGTGTGTGTATATATATATATATATGCTTTTTTAGCATTGCATGTGTTTTGGTTTTTTAGGTTTTTTTAATCTTTTAATTATACGTAGAAAATAAAATTTATTGAATATAGCAAAATATAATTATTATAATAAAATCTATTTAAAGTTTTACAATAGGATTTCTTTATATATCACTTTTTTTTATATGTTAATTTTTTTTGTTAGTTATAACAGTATCTTAGTTATAAATAGTGAAATTTCTCCAAATAATATTACATATAATTATCCATATGAAATAATTTCATGCAATAAGTAGACCCCCACATATTACATATAATTATCCATATGAAATAATTTCATGCAATAAGTAGACTACCACAATTTTATAGATTGATATTATTGATGGCAAATTGAAAGCAAGTCTGGTTACTTTACCAAAAATTAAAAAAAAAATTACGCTTATAGTTGTGGCATACTGAAAAGTAGTGTTGACTATAACGGTCACTCTCTCAATGTACATATGAGATATTGTATTGCTAAATTCTATTGCTTTCAAAGAATTTTCTTTTATTTTAACAATATTACTATTGAATATATTATTCAAAATATAATTATATATATCAAAATTACAATTTTAATTACAAAATATAATTAAATAAATATTATATAAGTTATTTTTACATTTTATTTTTAATTATTTATTTTGTATAGTCTTTGTAACATAATTTATGATTTTGTAGTTAATGAAATATTGTACAAAAATGTTGCTTGATTTAATCTTTTCTTCATTAATTTTATATGTGGTTTTTTTTGTGGTGATTTATTATAGGTATAAATATATATAGTGTCGCAAGTTTTTTCATTAACTTCTCCTAATCAAAAATTTTAGATAGTGCCAGAGTTTTTTCTTCATTAACTGCTTCTATTTAAAAATAATTTTATTAATTAACCTCTATTTAATTTCTCTTATTAAAAAATAAATTTATTAATTAACTTATATTTTGAAACTTTTTTATGTCTACATGTTTTATTTGTTATTTATTTCTAGTTTAATCTTTTTAAGATTTGGCTAATGCATAAAGTATTTTAACTAATTTTTAAATTAAGAATATTTTTATCGATTTAAAAGTTTTACTCCCTATCCATGCTCCTTACATATATAATTAAACAGAAAACTTAAAAGCATGGAAAAATTAAGCAAACCAACAAAATTGAAGCCAAGTGTAATCAAAGATTGAAGTTAAATAATAATTAAATTCTGCTAATTAATTATTTATGAAATAAAAGAATGATTTATTTTATTCACATTTTTTTCCCATACAATCCTGTAATCCATGATATTACAATTTATTTGTTGACTACAAAATAATAATAATAATAAAAAGTCAAAGAGAAAAAACCTACAGGCCTAATGGTAAATGTATCTTTTAGTTTGAGTGAAGACTGAAATTCAATTTGTCTTTTAGCTCCGTTTGGAAAAAAATGAAAAAAAAAATTTGTATATTTTTTTAATTATAAATTTAAAAATCCATAAAATCTCCCTGACCCTTCAACGAACAATCTAGTGACCAGGACCTCTCGGACTAGGTCCTGATGCTAGGCGTTCAAGCCAACAAGCCATGGTGCTCTTGGCCTTCTCGTAAACGGACGAATATGTCTCCAGATGATTTGCACTTGCAAAATCCTCTGATAAAACCCTTGTGGCCTCGACTTTAACATGGCTCAAAACAGCCATAGAAATGAAGAAAATGACGAAAAGAGTTGTAGCAGTGGATGGTCTCTTGAAACTCATCATCTTCACGTGATGCTGGAGCTAATAAAGAGAAAGAACTTGAAAAGCTTGTACTTCAATCTGTACCCAGAAAGGTGTCTTGATTTTATTTGTGGCTGTGAATGAGGAGATATGTGGAGACAGTTAGTATTTATAGCACTGCCAGTATATATGGGGGGGGCTCTGTGTCGTTTTGATTGGCACGTGAATGGTACGTGTTGACCAAATATTGTGTTGAAATGGTCCATTAATATATATTGCAGGCTGTTTAAGGCGAAAAGATGGGATATTATAGTTTGAATGCTTCTTGATTTTGGGTTTAGGGTTTTGAATATATGTACAAAATAACATTTAGAATTGTTCAGTCAGATGCCCTTGTTCACATGTAGAGGATGGGTCATTTGGTCATTTTTAGGTTTATTAATTTAAGTCCAGGATTGGAATTTTTTAATATTGACTATAACTATTACGTACCTATATTTGTGTCTACATATTAATTTGCCTTATTTTGAATGGACTATGGTGAATAAGAAAAATAGATATGGAGACAACATCGTGGAGACGAAGCAACTATGGGTTTTTGAGGTCTTTTTCTTCATATGTTTTGGACTGGGAAATTTCTAACACTTGCTAAAGGAGATGGTCATGAGGAAATATCCACCTGTGATAGCTGTCGCCGGCTGAGATGAACAGTTAAATTGCACCGAAAGCACCATTTGGTTGTCTTTTTTTTGCATTAAATATAAAATTTATTTATTTTGGATGTTCACTTTCTGTATCTTTTTCATTTAATTCTCTGTTTTTATTGATTTTCTATGTTTTAAAAAAAATTAGTGAGTCAAATATTATCTTAATGGTAATAGTAATTATACTTTAGACTGTGTTTAGCTTCATTTTCTGATACAACCATTTATTGTGTTCGTGTATCCCTTTTACAAATAGTGTTTTTCAAATCTTAAAATTTAACATGTTTAGAACAATTAAAAAAAAAGAAGAATAACCTTGTTGTATAAGAGATCATCAATAATAATTCTAGTCGTTAACACCACAAGGGTGATGTGAACGATAAGAGTTCAAATCTTGGCAACTTGATCTCTTGATAATTTTTCAATTAGAATCAATAACAATTCCCTTTAGGTCTTAACAAAAAATTATTGGAATTCTATGCTTTAAATTTTATAAAGTTGGTTTTCTTTGACTCAAATTGGTGAAATTGAAAGTGAATTCTAGGCTCTAGTTGTTTTATGAAAATTTATTTTAAAAATAGTTTACGCATTTTCAGATTTTTAGAGTATTTAGTAAATTTAGTCAATAAAAATATTTTTCTAATAAAAAAATTAAATTATTTTTAAAATAATGATTGTCTTTTTAAAAAAGAAAATAATTTTTTTTAGATTTTAATACATTCATTCAATTGAAAAATGAATCATAAACACATATTTATAAGAGAATTTATTATTTTTGGTTATCTTTGATCACCCAGATTATTACTAGTCACCCATGGTGGAGCTCACATATACTTTTAAATTTTTATAAGTTTATATATATATATATATATATATATATATATATATATATATATATATATATAAATTTTTCAATTTAAATATTTAATAATCTTGTAAATAAAATTAATATTTTTTCAATATATTTTAAATATCAAAAACATGTTTTTTAAAAATATATTTTTCTCATAAAACGTCTTTTATACAAATATTCTGTTCCACAAAACTAACACATCTCTAAAGTTGTCTTATGAAAATCTTCACAATGATTTTATATGATTTGCAATATATATTAAAATAAAAGAAAATGAACATGAATTCATTCAATTTCAATTGAATTTCTTTCACGAAATTTATTTATAAACAAAATTAAAATTAATTTTTGTATTTTCTTTTTCTAATTTTAATCATTCTGTAACAGATATAAAATTTTGACAAAAGGATAAAAGATTTTGACCAAAATAATTTGTTGACATTCTAATTGGGTGCGTTTATATATATACATCATTAAAACACCCAAAAGAGCTGAAACTAAGAAAATTTGAACCCAACGTTCCTACTACCTGACAGGCTATCCCAATGGTTTGGGTAGCATTAAAACAAACAAACTCGTGCACGAAAAATATACTCCTTTTTTACTTTCCTTTTATATCTATTTTCATAAGCCTTTATGTTTTCAGTCAAGCACGTGCCTATGATTTAAGAAGGAATTTTAAATAACGTGAATTGACGAAGCAAAATCCTCCAGCACACAACTGTTGTCTCTACCATCAGAGAAGCCATCACTACTTGACCGCAGCACACCGTTGTAGACCAACACTATCAATAGGAGTCAGCATTGAATCATAGAGGAGGAAGTTCTTTCTACTGCATATTTCAATAATCAAACACTAATACCAAAATTCTTCTTTTTTTTTTTTTTTTTTTTTCGGTACAAGTTATGTTGTTGCATATAGAATCCAAATCACATGGCAGCTGCAACACTAATTACAATTGCAAGACGATGGCTTGGTGTGTAGCATCATATCCATTCCAAAAGAGGAACAGGAATTAATATTCTCCAGAAAGTTAATATTTCGGTAGGATATGAACTATTCCAACTTTGTAATTTTGAGTACGGATTGAAATACATTAGAAGTCCTTTCTCTTTTGCCTCAATTCATTGAGCTCCATTTCGATCTCAGGATCTCGAAATGAAATTGTTCTTCCAGGTGGCAATTCTCCTCTCTGTTTAACAGGACAAAACAGCTTGTCAATGGGACAAATAAAATAAAAATTAAAGGAATTTTACAACCATACAAGTTCCCAATCTTTCCTTTTCCTTGGTTTCCAGAGCAGACAATAAAGAAATAAAACAAGGTAAGTCTTTCCTCAATCCAATTGAAAAGACTAGGTCGAATAATAACATCAAAATATTTGAATTCGTTTCGGTTATGAGAACAAAGAAAGCAGGATGCTAAACACATCTCCTTTTCTTCACATTACAGTATTACCTATGTCTGTTAGGAATCATTGCAGTCCCAAATAATATTGTCATCCCCAATTTCTTTTCCAGTTTCTAAGGTCTGCAACTACTGAGTGACTAACAAGAACACAAATAAGCACTGAAACAACATGTAAACAACAAATTCCTATGCTTTCCTCAGATGAAGCTTCATGTACCAGAATATATATATATACATACACACACACATATATATATATATATATATATATAAAATCATTTTTCTCAAATAATAATACATATGGAATGTACCTTTTTGCTACCAGACAGTTCCTTCTTCAGGTTCTCGAGATCATCATCAACTGATGAACTCTCAAGTAATGCAAACTGTAGAATATATAACAACCATACAAATGTTAAGGATCAGGAATTTAAACTTTTCAATAAGAAATAATCAATGTCAGTTGAAGCATGCTGTTTTGAGGAGGATAGCTCTTGAGATATTTAAGTTTTGACAGTTAATCTGAATGATGGCTACATTCAGAAATGAAACTGGGAATGGCTAGGAATAGAAATTAGGCTAAAAAAATGTCAAGTTTAAATAGTTGCTTTCATATCTAGTGCATAGCAAATACCACACATTTGTGTCATGAAGAAAACCCTATCCATCATCACCTACAGGAAATATCATAGTTGTGAATTCTCAACAATATTTTGTTATTCTAAAAGAAAATATATATATATATATATATATCTAAAAACATTTTATATAGACTTTAAAATCCTAATAGTATCAAATCTTGCCTTAACAAATTATATTTACTAAAGAAGGAGGAAAAAAAAAAAAAATAGAAAGTGTTTCTACTCTTTCATTGCTACGGAAAAATGAACAAAATGGCTTTGCAACCATTATTTTCAGATTCAAAGGGAAAGAAGAAGTAAAGGTTTCAACATCTGTTTGAATGTACATGTAATGGCAGACAACAGAACCTTAACTTTCTAGAAAAAAGAAAGTCAACAATACAAATTTCTACCCTATATAAGCATAGAACTTAGTTGAAAATGTTTCCATGGAGACTTGTCTGTCTGCAGACCCAAAAGACCTTCATTTATGTGAATCAATTTACTTAGAAATGGATTTCGCAAGAGTACTACTCTTCTCAAACAACAAAGTAGCCACCGTGTTTGTCTTGGTATAACAAGCAAGAAATGTGGATAGCAGTAGCAATTTTGCACACTACATACAAACATGACTTCAGTACAATTATGGCACAGGATAATCATAATTTGTTACAAAATGACACGATATGCAAACATTCACACATTTTGACACTTTTCACCAATTGTGAGAACAAACTATCACTGATTGTAAATCTTTTCATTTTAGTAAACACAATTAAACATACGAGCTGCTTACAAATTGTGTAATGAGTCATCAATGTTAGGTTAGCTGCCTCATGCCAAGTTGATCTTGGCAACTTAACAGTTAAATGGATAACACACTGTGCTGTGTTATTATTTTATAAATGAGTTGTATTTGAACCAGTTCACATCCATCATTCAACACAACACAAATATGGCACATTAATCTGAATTGTCACAGCTAATGGAGTACTGAGGAACAATTTTTACCATGAATTTTACATTATGTTTCTTATTTTGGTACAATAGTTATCATCAACATCATTTAAATGAGCAACAATTGCTCCCAGATCACATCAATTGACAATCATACAGGCTGAAATATAGATGACATTTATTTGTACATGCATTCATGAATCATGCAATGCCAGCATCTCACACAGGCTTTGGAAATGTAAAATCAAAGTTACCAACAGAGAAAGAAATTAGTATATACATATGAACCAACTAATGGATCATGAACAGAAACCTAGATGGGCTATCCACTGTATCAGATGAATTAATGCCAAATCTTTTCTACACGGTAGTTTTGTGGAAGAATGTAAATGAAAAGCAGGCTAACACCTTTTAAAGGTTATTTGTAAAACTATGGCATGAAATGTGTTTGGTTTTTAAGAAATAACATGGGATCAACCATCAATAATCTTAAACAATGGGAAAAATCAGACTCAAAAAAGGTATGCTTCCCAAAAATGCAGCTGAAATAGTCAACTATGACATTTTGCATGATATCTCAGAAACTTGCAGAGCAATCTAGCATGCGTAAGGGTAATTCTTGAATTATCACAAAACTGATGGACTTTGGCGCTTCAATATGTTTTTTCTTTTTTTATTTTTTTTCCCCTTTTGTGCGGGAAGAATATAACTTTTGTTCCCTTCACTTCTGTGGAAGAAAGGAACAGCTTTCAAGAGATAGAATTGCCTTTCTTCTAATGAAGGAGAAACTTTTTTTGTAATTATTTTCTTCTGGTAGTCTATCAATTAGATACAGTACAATAAAAAATCCATATCATGATTACACATGTGCATGTTTCAAAGAATCAGCACACTTCAGAATAGATATAAAACTCTTTTAATGCATTGAGTGTCGGGGATTCTTCTTCTGCTTATAAAGAGGGTAGGCCCCGTACTGGTTCAATATCATTAAATACTGATGTCATGGTATGCATACAAGTGCAAATGCTCTTTGTAATCTCAAATGATATTAATTAACACTTGAAAGGAAGAAAAAGCCCATTCTCTGAATGAGGATCCAAAGATCAATAACAGCAAAAGACAGATAAAAAGTTACGAGACTCAAATGAACGAAGGAGAAAAAGGGGGAAATTATTTCATGCACCTGGAACACATGAATGTAATGCATCTTGCACTCACAAATAAATGGGATCCACCAAAATTTTGAGAGTGGATCCCACATGTTTGTGAGAGAGGATACGTTATTTTCAAGTGCTCCAGGTGCATTTAATAATTTGCTGAAAAAAAATTAAATTTGATACCTTTCCATCCAGCTCACTAGTAGCTAACTGGCCAAGAGCTTCTGCTTCTGATTCCATAGCCAATACTATGAAGAGAAAACCATACGAAAGAAAAAGTGTCAATTATATTCTTCACCATGCAGTGGTACAGAATGATTGAACGTCTATTTACATTGGACATGCAACTACACTTGAGAAGAGCAAACTCTTAAATATTTTTATTAAAAGTTGATTTTGAGGTGTTTTTGCCATGTTTTGAACATAAAAGCTCTTGCATAGGCGGGGGGGGGGGGGGGGGGGGGGGGGGGGGGGGGGGGGGGGGCGGGGGGCGGTGGGCGAGAGCGCGATCTATTTAATTTAAAATATCGATAGAGATAAAAAAATAAAAACGAAAAAAAAAAAAAAAAAAAAACAAACAAAAAAAAAAAAAAAAAAAAAAAA
>CATIWR010055792.1:0-15942 GCA_949677035.1 Omphalea diandra | reverse complement strand
TATATATATATATATTATCTGCATACAACATTTATATAACATATCATTGCATATATAGGTAGTCAAGTTCGTGGGAAACCTTACTTAGTTTACCTCATCTTTCTTGCATAAAGGAGTTACCTCACTAACCATGTTTTCGAGGGAGTTGCTTTATTAGTTGTACTCTTAAAAGAGTTCTCGCCAATTATATCTTTTACTTATCTCTTATAGGGTTTACTCATCAGTCGTGTCATATATGCATATCAATTCATTCATTTCATATAGGTTACAATCCTTACATAGCTAGCTATGACTCTTTGGGTTCTCATTCCATTCCTAAACTATTCTCACATCACATGGCATTTAAACACAACAGTTATTTCATTTCATCCATAAAAGTTCTCATGACTTTTATATTAACATAATTTGGCCTACTTTGGCCAATATACAAAACTATGATGCATGTGTGCAATGGATATTAAAAAATCATGATAAAACCCCTCACCTAATGTTACTATTCTTAATTCCTTAGCTTTTCCTTATCATTGATCCTTAGAGTCATACACACCTAAATGCATAAATAAATTTATAATAAAATACTAAAAATATGGAGAGTTATCTAAACTCATCCATAAAACAAGTTCTTTACATAAAATAAGCTATTATTAGCCAATAAGACTTATAAGGACATAAAGTTCAAACTTTTCCTAAACTAGTAATTTAGTTCAAAACTACATTTACATAATTTCTATCATTCGAGTCCATGGTCCATATAAGATCTTAAACATGTAATTTAACATCCATTACCCTCCATAGTTATCATTTATGCTTTAATCCTCTAAGTTTATGAACTTTTCAAACTTTTCAATTTAGTATATTTACTGCCTTGCATCCTTATTTAACATCATTACTTTCATTATATCACAATAACTTAAATCATGTTCGTAATCATTAACATTTCTCCAATGATTGCCTTTAAATCCATAATTTCATAAATGTTCTCAACTTTCCATATTCTTCCAATTTAATCCAAAAATGCAATTAACCTCAAATCACATACAATTAGATCTAATTCTCCATCAATTAATTTATTTAACATTATTTCACATCCATACAATTTATTTTTAATAATAAATCTCACATAAACATTAATTTTACATGTTAGAATTTGATTTATTATTATTGAAAAGTAATAAAAATTCATAAAATCTTATTGGAACCTCTAAAAATAATGAGTTTTAATCCTTTATGACTAAGGTGAAAAATATGATTTCCTGGCATGAATATCCATTTAGGCCAATCTATTGAGCCATTGTTGGATCATTACGGGCAGCGACTAAAGTTTACTACTGGTGGTTATTGAAAAAATGGTTAAAGTTGTCATATAGATCTTATTGCCAGGAGTTAATAGGAACTCGCATGTTATCATATAAGTTACCGTTTATCTAAAATCAATAAAAAATTAAGATTTGACTAAAACTTTGACTATCGATTTCATCATCGTCTGACCTCCTTTTGAGATAAATTAGATGTTCATAAAATGTTTGTAAAGAGAAATTTTTATAGAAACTTTAATTATCCAAAATAAAGCTTTGATTAGAGAGATATCACAATTTAAAAATTTTGCCATGTATTGCCCAAAATGATACTGTTTTGGTGATTTGGGCAGAGAGCCGACTACAGGTGCATTGCCTTATTATTATTATTATTATTATTATTATTATTATTATTATTATTATTATTATTATTATTATTATTATTATTATTATTATTATTATCTCTACTATACAATTATTTATATTTCAAAGAAATAAAATTTTCATCCATAATTAAATTAATTTTCATAAAATATAAAAATAAACTTAAATTAAATTAATTATCTTAAACATAAATATAAAGTCTCACTTAAATAAATTAACACTAAACTTAAATCATATAACAAATAATCCATAATTTAATTATTTCCATAATATAAAATATATCTCATAAATAATTAATCATTCAAAATTAATAAAAATATTCTTACAAAAATAAATTCCATAAATAAATATATTAACACGCCCAATTAAATCCTTCAAAATTAGATAAATCATATTACTTTAACATCTTTTCTCTAAATTAAATTAACTTAAATAATTAATATCTTTAATATAATTTAATTAAATTCGCGAAATATTTACTTAACATAATAAATATGCACAATATAATTAACATTAAAATCATTTAAATCATGTATTCATATTAACTTAATTTGATTTTCATAAATTCCTTAATCTTAAATTTTTTAAATAACTATATTCATATTTTTAATTTTTAAATCATTAAATATATATATATTTTTTTTATAGAAAACTCATCTTAAAAATTTTAAACATCATCATATACTAATTTAAATTTAAATTCTTAAATATACAATATTCATTAAATATAACTCATTAAAATTCTTAATAAATAACATACCTTAATTTTAATAATAATTTAATTGATATAAAATTATTTTTAAAAAATGTTGAGATATACGTTAAGTAATTGCTTTAAATCCATTACATCATTAAAATTCATAATCATACATATAAAATCAGGGAAAAATATTCTTAAAATTGCTCCAATTATCAGAAAATCCTAAAATAGGATTTTAGACCTTACAAAATACCCTCTTATTAAAATTCATCCTTGAATTTCTTATACTATATTGTCACATACATCTTAACATCTTTATTAATATATCCTTATCATTCTTGGATCATAAATCATCTAAGTCAACTCATGCCTACTCTTAAAGATCTCCAGAATTGAGAAGGAATTAAAATCAGTGAAAATCATTTAGAATTCTTGTGTATCTGTATTTAAAATACTTTTGAGTTTTAAATCTCATTTAAAATATTAGAATAACTTATCAGGATTGTGGGATGCCATTCCATAACCATGATCAAGAAATTCTCATGACCTCTTTAAACACAATCCTTCCTTTCTTTAATAGATTTGTAGGACAAACAAAATTTGAAATTTTATCTATAACTCTATCTTTATACCTTAACTTATTTTATGTGCCTTTCGGATCATTCCTTATCTTTTCCATTCTCTTTTACTATTTCTTTTTCCATTTCATATATCATACTTTCTTAAAATACAGTCAAAATTTTAGCAGTGTCTCCTATGTATTTAGACTAATCCTCATTGTCAAAAAACATACATATATAATAATCACAGTCCTTAGGTCATCAATCCTCTATATAAACAATCAATTATCCATTCAGGCCTACATATCAATCATACCAATCACATCCATCATATTCTTCCTTCTATATATCATAACATCATTTAATAGCCATCAATTAATTCATTTAAACTTCAATCTTATCAGTATAAGTCTAAACATACATATCATATTATAAAATATGTAACATAATCTCATCATAAAAAGGGTTTTAGTGTGGCTACAATAAAACACAATATGTACTTGAATTTTATAAATTCAAGCATAATTATTCTCATTATCTTTATACACTTAGTATGTAAAACTCCATATCATTGACAAACATAGTATATCAATACTGAATACAAAATTCTAACTCAAGGGGAATTAACAAAATACGAAAGAATATTATATCTTTGTAAATCATAGCTAACATTCTCATATATTTCTCATCATTCTATCATCTCTCATCTCTGTTTATCTCTTTCTAAACTCAAAGATTCAGGCTTACAAACCTTTACTCTAATACTACTCTATCATGATTTGAATTTCAAACCATGTCGATGCTGGAGAACGGGAAGATTTAAGGTCTCCAAAACCCATAACAAGCCTAATTAGCTTTTAGGAAGACCCATCATGGCTTTCATTATTACACTATGATATTAAAAATCTTAAACTTAAATTCATATCAACTTTATTTCTAAGGAATAAGACTAATGGGAGTAAGGGAGTAAGCATGACTTAATCCAAAATATCTCTTAAAACATGATGTTTCTTCTCTTGTCCATTTTTTCATTTTAGGCATAAATCATATATAAAATAAGCTCCCAGAAAACTATCCTTATAATTAAGGGGTTCATACTTAACATCACGTCATTCTAGTCTCATTACATATCATAATCATTAACATATACTCATTTCATATGTAACCCCATTCATTATACATCATAGTCATTCACATTTAACTCTCTCTCTCTCACACACACACACACACACTCATTCTAAACATTTCATATGTTGAACTAAGTTCATCAAACTTGGTTAAATCTCATTTTTTTATCTTCACAAGTTAGATTGAAAGCTATTAATGTGTTTATCAAGTGTTGATTTGGTAGGAAATAAGTTTAAAATAAGTTAGGAAGTCAAAAGGAAAAAAAAATAATAAATGGAAAAACTAGCTATAAGTCAAGATTGAGATATGAGAGTCATAACAATGATCAAGCTTTAACTTGGAACCAAAAGAAATGGATTAGTTTGTGGTTCCCAAAATCCCCAAAATAAAACCATAATCATGACCGAGAATGGGAGCTTGCAATTGTGTCCTTCAAAATTTAGAAAAAGAGTTCCACCGACTAATCAGGAAGCCATTTAAAACATGCCACTTGTTCAACTAGACATTTGGTAATTTGAAGATTGCAATTGTGAGGTGCAAGTCATGATCATGTCCAAGGATCTAATTGCGCATAAAATGACAACCTAGCTCATGGTGCAAGTTGTGACCCACTGATATAGTGTCTTCCAAGATCATGACTGTGATTGATGAACAAAATTATAGTGTTACAATTCCTAGTCTAAGGAAAGAATGAAGGGATTTCATGTGTCACTAGCTGTTAGGCACATGTACTTGTAAAACACCTAACATAGTTTGAATAATAATGAAATACCCAATTGTATAATTAGAGCATGGGTGTAAGGTTGGTTAATACCCAAACCACTATAAATTGCTTGTGTCATAATTTCTTTCCTTCTTCCTTTCTTATCTTTCAATTACCTAATGACTTTAGAAATTTAAATTTACCACCAATTCAACTCGCTTCTTAATGCACAAGGGCCAACAAGTGGTATCAGAGCCAAGTCTTAAATTGAAGGCTTAATTGCTTGAGCAAAGTTCATGGCCAATGAAAAGATCCACTCTCACCTCAAACCTTAATTTGATGGAAACAATTATGCATATTATAAGTATAGGATGAAGGTGTACCTTGTTAGTGATCTTATATATATATGGAATAGTGTTGTAAAGAATGAAAGCGCTACCGACCAAAATGGTATATGGCTTTGAAGAACTAATTCAAATAGAAGAATGGGTTGCAACACATAGAAAAGCTAATAGAAGAAATAAAAGGGCAATGGCAATCAGTCTAAGTACCTTCTCTGAAAAAAGAATGTTCAAGAGTCCAACATTACCAAAGTGCCTATAACATTGGGAAAGCTTTGGAGAATTATAGTATAGGTACCATGCAAGTCAAGTTAAGAAAGATACAAATACATGTGATGGAGTATGAGCTTTTCATGATGAAACTAAATGAAAGTGTGAAAGACATGACTAATAGGCTTCTAACCATAGTCAATAATATGAAAAAACTTAAAAGGCATGCAGCTTTGAAGGACATCAACCATAAGATTCTTAAAGCTCTTCCATTAGAGAAGTTTAGAGCTAGAGTGGTTGGTATAAAAGAAGCCAATGAAAACATTAGTAAAATTCTAATCAATTTCCTTATTAGAAAGCTCCTCACTCATGAAATGACAATTAAAAAGGATGAAAAGCTCAAGAGGACTAGAGAAAAGGAAGAGAAGAAGCGTCTAGCTCTTAAATGCACCTCAAAGGAGCAAGAGAATGAGGCAAGCACTAATGACTTTAATGAAAGCAATAAAAAGGATGAAGAGCTTGTCATGTTATCTAAAAGAACTAAAAAGTAGATAAAGAAAAGAAGAAAAAGAAGAAGTCTAAGGAAAGCTTCATCTAACTTCAATAAAAAGAATAAGAATGATATGACTTGCTATGAATGTAGCAAGTAATGTCACATCAAATCGAATTGTCCCAAGTTGAACAATAAGAAGAAGAAGTGGAATAAAGAGAAGAAGAATGGGTTCAAAGTTAAATAAGATATAGACTCAAGTGAAGAAAAAAAAGAGAATGAAGTTGCCAACCTATTCTTCATGGCACAAGAGGACTCATCTAATAAGGTAAACCTTTCTTTCTATCTTGTGATAAAAATAGTTTTGATGATGAGGATGTTGAGCTCATCAAAGCCATGGACTTTAGATGAGATAAATTTCATTCCAAAATGAAATTTTAAAGGAAAAAATGTTCTTGATTAGAGAAGGAATTTAAAAAGCTTAAATGATTTTATTTATAACTTAAGAACATCTAATGATGAACTTAAGAAATGTTTAAAATAATTTTCTTCCAAAACATCCTCTCTTAATTCTTGAAGTAAAAAGAACGATTCTCTAAAATTGAAAGTTATTGAATTGAGAAATTTCATCTTAAATTTTCACAAAGGAAAAAAGCCTTTGATACACTAATTATATCATAAAGACCATCCATAGTTAAAGGTGGCCATCCATAGTGAGAGATGGCCTAGGCTTTGATGGAGTCTCAACATCCATGTCTTCTCCTCCTATTTTCATTAAGGTATCTACACCCTAAACCTCTAGTATAGAGGTGGTGGAGAAAAGGTGCAATCCAATTGCTAGATCTCATATGCAAAAGGGAAAAAGAAAAGCACCTCCAAGCTAAATTAATAAGTAGAATTTATTTAATTGTTTTTTTGGCTTTGCATATTTAAATATGATTTTTATATGCATGAAGGATGGTTATGGACATATAACAAATTTCTATATTTGTTTAGGTTTATTTAATAAAAAGGACATGCATGCCCTACTCTATTTATTTTCTCAAATGTTGATTCTCTTCTATCTCATTCCCCTCAAATATAACTTGAAGTTTCTTTCTATAAATTATGTAAATGTTAAATAATTTAGAATGTATGTAGATTATAATTTATAATTTGGAGATCAACAAATGAGGACTATGAAGGATATGGAGGAGTTAATCCTAGTACTATTATGGTAAGGTTTGACCTTTTAATTTTCATTTGTGGCTTAATGGAAATTAACTTAGTTCCATTATCCATAATCATCCTACCTGGATTAGCATGTTATAGCGATGTATGTGAAATATTTATATAAGATATAATATGTCTGCACGTAACTTCTCATGCCCATGCATGAAACCTCTAATGTGCAATCCTAAATAAAAACTAATTAAAATCCCTCATGAATTATACTAAGTATAATGACACTATACATAAGCCTTTAATGGACATAACATAAACCTAGAGTTCATTTTATTTGGCATCAATGTGGCATGCCCATGATACTCTTTTAACATGGAAATGTTTTGTGTTATGAATAATGAGTATTACTTAAGCAATTATGTGTAGTCTAGATGGGCACACCCTTAATCATACATGAATTATATGCATGATTAAAGCATAAGTGCATATGATGTGCTTAGTAGAGAGGGTTGCTACCTAATCAATCTAAGAGTCATATTGGATGTGATTGATATTAAGATCTATCATGAAGGCTTATTGGACGTTAGGGCACACTCTGAGTCGAATAATTAATATTGGATTACATCCCAGCTCACTAAGAGCTCTATTTGTTGGAACTCTCATTTAATATTAAGGGTGGAAGAAATCCAACTTTTGTTAAAGACCTAGATTAAAATTTGGTATAGATACATATGATGCATGAAACTAACTTGTTCAATTTCACATATAGGTTGATAGAATGGGTAAAATTATATACTTTGACATACTTGATGCCAACCCTTTAATTAGAATAAACTTTATGGACTAGTTACATGCCTTAAGAAACATTCTAAAGCATGAGGATAGGTTGTATGTTCTTTTGATCCCTTTGCCTACCATTCCTAAGTGGGTTGCGAGCCTAAAGCTTATTTACACATACAATTTTTAGTTTGATGATGATTTTATGGTCTCTTCATTGAAGTTGACATAAATGAAAAATAAGCTTAAGTAAAGTGTTGAGCAATGACATCTTATACAATGATTGTCTACCTATAAAAGTTATATGGTGAACATGCCATAGGAAAGGATAAGAAATACAATGAATGCACTTACTTCCAATATGGAAAAGAGTGCCACACTATGAAAGAGTGTAATCATCTTCTTAAAAGTATGGAACGTCTCTTGGGAACTTATTTTATGATTAAGGTTAACATTCCTACAAAAAGAGAAATAAGTTAGGTATTATGTACTAGATGTGGATCCCACATTAGCAATAATGTATAACTATTGAAAAAGAGTAGAATGTTAGAAAAGGGCGAGGGTGACTTATGAGTGGCTAATGAAGCAAAAGTTGTTTCCTATGCTGTAGGCACTATGACTTAGCTTTACATAATGGATTAATGGTAAAACTTAATAATTATCACTATGTTCTTGCACTATGTAGAAATATAATATCCATATCTTACCTAGCTTTAGATGTATACAAATTTGTTATTAAAGGAAAAAAGCATTCCTTTTACAATAATAATGTTTATTATAGGTCTAGAAACCATACAATTGGTTTGTATTTACTTAACCTATCATCAAGAAGATGAAAAAAAGATGATAATCTATCCTACTTATGGCACTATAGATTAAGCATATTAATGAGATTAAAATAATAAGAATACTCCAGTTATGGTATCTTGATCCATTTGCTTAAGAATCATATGGAACTTATGAATAATGTCTATTGGGCAAGATGACTAAATTGCCATTCTTAGGGAAGAGTGAATGTGCCGGTGAATTATCAGGCCTAATACATATTGATATATATGGATCAATGTTTACTCATACAAGGGGAGAATAGTTTTATTTCATTATGTTTATTGATGGCCATTTGAGGCATAATTATGTTTACTTAATGAAATATAAGTTTAAAGCTTTTGAAAAGTTCAAAGAGTTTAGATAAGAGATTGAAAATCAAATTATTAAGATCATTAAGATATTTTGATTAGATCAAGGTGGCAAATACTTTAGTCAAGATTTTCAAGATTATTTAAAGGAAACTTGAACACTTTTATAATGGACACCTTTTGGAACACCACAACACAATGGTGTGTCTAAAAGAAGAAAACATTCCATGATTAGTAATGTCACACTTCTACCCTTCTTTTGGGGTTATGCCCTTGAATATGCTACATACATTCTACGCAAAGGTTTATTTTAAATTTATTGACAAAACTCCATATAAGATATGGATTGGCAGGAAACCCCACTTGTCATATATAAGGATTTAGGAATGTGATGCTTATGTGAAGCATCAAATATCTAATAAGCTTTGGGCTAAATCAAATAAGTGTAAATTTGTGGGGTATGCAAAATAAATACTTGGATGTAATTTTTATAACCTTGTTGAGCAAAAGGTGTTTGTCTCAAAACATGCTATGTTCCTTAAGAAAAAATTTCTCTTACGAAATAATGAGGGGATTAAGATAGATCTTGAAGAAGTTTAAGAACCAAAAATCAATATTTAAATGCAACAACAAATACTTATGCCAACATCAAATGTACCAACATATTATAATAAGACACTTAATCAACGTAACTTCATCTATCTAGTATAGCATGCCTTGCACTTAAGAGATATGGATTTCTCATGGTCTCTAAGGATAATGTTGAGTGCATTAAAGATGAACCACTAGTTATGAGGAAGTAATACGTGATATTGATTCATTTAAATGGCTTGAGATTATAAAGTCCAAAATGGATACCATGTGCGCTAACCAAGTTTGGAACTTAGTGGATGCTTCGGAAAAGGCAATACCTATTGATGGAAGTGGGTTTTTAAAAGAAACATTGACAAGGATGGTAATGTGTAAATGCACAAAGCTAAGATGATTATAAAAGAATATCATCAAATCAAGGTGTTGACTATGATGAAACCTTCTCGCTTATAGACATGCTTCAATCTATTAGGATCTTATTACACATAACTACATATTATGATTATTAGACATAATAAATGGATGTTAAAATGGCTTTCCTAAATGGAAACTTAGTCAAGGGCATGTACGTGACATAATTCAAAAGTTTTGTATCCAAGGAGCATCCTTACAAAAATATGTAAGTTACTATGGTCCATCTATGTACTTAAACAAGCTTTGAGGAATTGGAACATCTAATTTGATGATAAAGTCAAAAATTTTGACTTTGTCAAAATATGGATGAACCATATGTTTACAAGAAGGTTAATAGAAGCAAGGTCATTTTCCTAGTCTTGTATGTTGATGGCATACTTATCATAAGAAATGACATTCTAGGGAAGCAACCTACATATCTTCAAGAAATGAAGATATGGATATCTAAAAACTTTTCAACAAAAGAATTAGGGGAAGTAACTTACATTCTAGGCATTCATATCTATAGATATAAATATAAGAGGTTTCTATGCCTATTACTATCTACATACATAAACAAAATGTTTAAAGGATTTAACATGGAAAACTTAAAGAAAGTGTTTCTTCCAATTTTACATGGAGTCCATCTCTTTAAGGAAATGTGTCCTAAGACACAAATTGAAAGGCAAAAGAAGAAAAGGTACAACATGCATTTGTTATTAGATCCATCATGTATACTATTATCTACTAGGCCTATGTATCTTATGGTTTGACAAAAACAATAGATACCTATCAAACCCAAGTTGGGAACATTGGATTGTGATAAAGAGAATCCTAAAGTACTTAAGAAAGACTAAGGATCTCTTTTTAGTCTATGAAGGACATGATTTAAAAGTCTAAAGGTATAATGATGTTAGCTTTCTATCTAATAAGGATAATAGTAAATCATAACCTAGGTATATATTCATACTCAACAATGGTATTGTTACTTAAAATAATTCCAAGTAAGCAACCACTATATATTCTATAATTAAGGCTAAGTACATCTCTGCATTTGGGGTAGTGAAGGAGGTTGTTAGATTTAAAAGTTCATCCCTGAACTATAAGTAGTTCCAAGCATAATTGATTCAAGCACTATGTATTGTGAAAATAATGTTCCAAGCATAATTGATTCAAACACTATGTATTGTGAAAATAATGGAGCAATAGCTCAAGTTAAGGAATCGAGGTCTCATCAATGATCTAAATATGTACTATGGTGATATCACTTAATGAGAGATCATTAAGCAAAAAGATGTGCAAATTGAGCAAGTACCTACTGAAGATAACCTAGATGATCCTTTCATTAAAGCCATGTCCCAAAAATGACATAATTGTCACTTGGATGATTTTGGCATAAGATACCTAAATGTAAGCACTAGATTGTTACTCCTTATGAAGTAAGCTCGATGATGATAAACAACTTGAATTTTTCCTAAAGAGTGAGGGACATAATACATAGCCTTGAATCAAATTCACCTTCCATTTATCCAAAATCTTGAAAGCCAATTAGGGGAATGAACTATCGGCTATACAACCAACTCTAGTAAAACCCTCCACATGGCTATATAGACATACCCTATGCCCTAGTAATAAGAAGACTCCAAAACATTTAACCATCAAGCTTTAAAGGGTTGTATAGTCAACCGCAAATTTGTATAGCCAACTTTAAAGCTATACAGACAACTTTCAAACTCTAGTCTCTATAATTTTTCTTGTACGTATTTGTAAGAGGTATAAAATAAGGTGCAACCTAAGCTATTGACCTCAATTACACCCATTCTACCTCTATAAATACCCCCTCTTATTGAGGAAGAGGGATGAGACTTAGAAACCCTAAAGAAACTCTGCTAAAATGACTTCATAAACCTTAAAACCCTTACCTTTGCATAGAAAACACCAACCCCAACATTCACACAAAGGATTCAAAGTAGAAACCAAGCATTACACCATATTTTTACATAATGCTCCTTAGCATTTAAAGGATTTTTCTAATATCAAAGTGCCTTTGAGGGTAAGAGATAATATATAAGGCATTCAAAGACCTGTCTTTTTTCCCTTGTCATTTTTACCTTTCCTGCAGTCTTAGAAGGTTATACAGATAGATATTGTACATGTATAAATCACTAAGATGGTTGTACAGCTCTCATTTATTATAACATAATAGTTCTTTGTTAATTTGGTTTTTTCTTATCTCCTAGCATTTTTATGGTTCTTTTAAGTTTCTTATGACATTCAACCTCTCAACCTTCAATGGTCGATAAAAAGTAGGAGTTGTAAGCAAGATTCTACTAGTTTAAGCATAACTGTAAAATTGAGGCACTCATAGTAGGTGATTGGCTATAGTGTTAATAAGAGATTGTTAGTATATGCCCTAATAACCAATCAATTAGCTATGTCATATACTAGAAATTTATGTATTCCTTTATGTCACATATTATATATGCATGTTCATCTTTTGATATAATCTTTTAATATATTATTATTTGTGTAATATAGTTATTTGATAATTACTTTATATAACACTTAAGATAAATTCCTTGGAATATACATACTTTATAGAGGTAGCTTCGGATACTTATTACATCAAAGTATCATTCCTAAATGTTTGTGGTTGATGTACTATTAAGACTAGATATTGATAATGCTATTGAGACTAGTACATCTATGTCTTTACCTTAAGGGTCAAAATAGCTATTAATCCCATTAGTTGAAGTACATGAGATACTTATAGCATGCATATAGGTGCTTATTAGAGAAAAATTTCATTGAAAGACCCATAAAGAATAACCATATAAACTAATACTTATGTGTCTACGGTTCATCCTTATGAATGGTATACAACTAGTCCTTAGACTTAAGAACACCATTGTTGGACTAGGTTATTCAAACCTAATTCAAGACTCTCTTTTGATCTTGAAAATATAGATTGAAAGGTTCTAATATCTATTATAAGGTTGATTTTGTAGAAATAGATAAATCTCTCAAGAAAAGATGGAAGGAGTTGTTAAACTCCAAAGTAACATGTAAATTGTGATCGTAATCTAGGATTCACGATCGCGACTCATGTTAAAACATGTTGAAAATCAAGCAGGCGAAATCACGGAGCCATTCTCGACCACGATCCATGAAAAAGAATGAGCCCAATTGTGACAGTGGAATAAGCTGTGTCACGTTGAAATCGCGACTGCGACTTTCAAAAACTCCCAAATAAGAATCAAGTTCACAATTAGAGCTTGACAAGTGTCCAAGGAAGCCGTTGGAAGACAAAAATCACAAATGCTACATGTTGGTAGCGACCGCAAATTCTGACAGTATAAATTGCAAGATTTGGCAGGCTGTTTCGTGGTCATAATCGCGGTCTGTACAAGTGAAGTCGCGACCACTATTTTTATTGGCTAAAGATACACAATGACTATATTTTCCTAAAGAAGCAATAAGAAGCTGACACGTGGACTAGCTGTTAGACACAAACGGGATTTTTTGCCGCAGCTTTTGGCTCCCATAAGCATATTTGGAAATCGTGACTGCGAAGGATCAGTAGCGACCGCGATTTCATCCTGACAAGTAATTAATGCAGAATCTGCCTAGCATGTCTCAAGGATTTGGACATAGTTTATTTGTAATGTCTCTTTGGTGGTTATTGCCTATAAATACACCACCAAATGGACTTGAATGCAAGAGAATAACCATCTGATATGTGCCAAAACTCTTGCTAAGTTAATTCTCATCTTTAACTCTTTATTTCCTTGTATATAGTTTGGTGTGAGCTTTAAACACCTTTTGGATTGGGTTTGAGAGTTAGCCCTTGTTTAGAAAACTCTTGTATAGGTTTTAGTATGAGCCTTGAAAACACTTGTGAGAGGTTTTAGTGTAAGCCTTGAAAACACCTGTAAGAGGTTTTTGTGTGAGCCTAAAAAACACAAGTTGTAAAGTTTGGGGTGAGACTAAACATCAAGTTGAGTGTGAGCTTGTAAAACACTAATGATTGAGTGAAATACCCAATTGGTGAATTGGGGAGTGGATGTAGGGTTGGTTAATACCTAAACCACTATAAAACTTTTGTGTTCATTCTTCTCCTACCCCTTTCTCTAATCTTTCATTTTTTCGAGTTTCCTCCAAATCAAAAGTTCAAATTAGCCACCAATTCAACCCCCCCCCCCCACTAGGGCCAACAATTGGTATCATAGCCAAGTATCAATTCAAGCCTTAATTGTGTGAGAAAAGATCAATGACATAAGAAAGAGTCCACTATCTTCTTAATCCTTGCTTTGATGGTAATGATTATGCTATTTGGAAGCATAAAATGAAGATCTAACTTGATACTGATCTCATCAACTTGTGGGATTTTATACTTGAAGAGTGGAAGCCTCCAACAAAAATGGTTGAAGGAGTAGAAATGGCAATTGCAAGAAAAGAATGGAGTGAAGCACAAAGGAAGGCAAATGGGAAGCACAATAGGGCAATGACTATTCTCCTAAGCTCCATGTCAAGAGAAGAAAATGAAAGAGTCCAATATTGCCAAACTGTATATGCCATATGGAAAGCTTTAGAAAACTATCGCGAAGGCACTACCTTGGTGAAGTCCAACCAGCTAAAGATGTATGTGACAGAGTGGGAGTTGTTCATGATGAAGGAGGATGAAAGCATCACCAACATGACCAACAAACTCCTAGCAATTGTCACCAACATGAAAAAGTTTAGAAGGATTCTTACCAACTATAAGGTAAACACTAAAATCCTCAAATCTCTTCCATTAAATAATTTGGTGCAAAAGTATGCAGCATTTAAGAGTCCAATCTAGAGATTGGGAAAGTGCCAACCGATGTCCTCATTGGTAAGCTTCTCACTCATGAGATGGCTCTCAAGAAAGATAAAGAGATGAAGAAGCTAAGAGAACAAAGACACAAAGAAGAGAAGAAAAGCTTTGGCCTTCAAATATCAAGCAGATTATTCAAGCTCAAGTGACTCAAATGAAAGTGATAAAGAAGAAAAAGAGCTTGCCAAAATATCAAGAAGGACTAAGGAGTTGATAAAAAGGAGAAGAGAAAGAAGAATTCAAAGAAAGTCATCTTCCTATCATCACAAGGAAAAGAAGAAGTCCTTTAAGGCTACTTGAGATGATGATTCAAGTGATGAAGATGAAGATGGAGATGAAGCAGCAAACTTTTGCTTCATGGCTCAAGAGGACTCCTCCAAAGAGGTAAGTACTTCTCCACACTCTTATGATGATTATGATGCACTTAATGATATAGATGACGAGCTTTTAGAAGCTCTCACTTTGAAATGTGACAAATATAAGTTACAAATGAAAACTTACAAGAAAAAATGTTCCAAACTAGAGGATGAATTTAAATCCTTAAATGATCTTGTAAATGAATTGAGGACTTCTAATGAAGAACTCAAAAAGTCTTTAGAGAGTTTTTCTAAGTCTTCATCCTCTCTTAACTCTTTGAGAAAGGAAAATAATTCTTTAAAGGATGAAGTTATAGAACTTAGAAACTTCATCTCTAAATTTCATAAGGGAAAGGAAACTTTGGATACACTTATTATATCTCAAAGACCTCATTTATTTAGACATGGTTTAGGCTTCAATGAAGCCTTTTCACCTACTTCTTCAACCACTACATTCATTAGTGCATCAACACCTCAACCTTCAAATGTTGCGGTCATGGGGAAGAGAGGTGCCTCTAGTACTAAGCCACCTATGCTTAAGGGTAAAGGAAAGGCCCCCCTAATGCTCAAGAGCCAAGGCTCAAAGAGCAAAATATGCTTACATTTATAACAACAAGCATGTTCAATCGCACAAACATAATAAATTCTCTTCTACTCTTAATCACTCATGCACTTGTATACACTCTCATAACCAAAGTATAGGAAGGCCTCTTACTCATACTAAGGTTGTGCATAGGAGAAAGACTCATAAGTCTAAGCTCCAATGTCATTATTACATGAGATATGGGCATATCAATAAATTTTGCCATATTAAGAAGGCACACCTCAAATTGGAGGACCCTTCCAAGACTAACCC
>CATIWR010055763.1:0-11552 GCA_949677035.1 Omphalea diandra | reverse complement strand
CCCCCCCCCCCCCCCCCCCCCCCCCCCCCCCCCCCCCCCCCCCCCCCCCCCCCCCCCCCCCCCCCCCCCCCCCCCCCCCCCCCCCCCCCCCCCCCCCCCCCCCCCCGGGGGGCTGGCGCCGGGTGTCAAAATTTAAATCCTCAAAGTTATATATATATATGTATATGTGCGTGTGTGAAACAAATACTATCACTTTTTCAAGTGATGAGAATCATGCATAGATAATTATGTTAATTAGTTTTATTATAAAATTATATACTGTCTAAAATTAAAATACATAATGCAATGCTCATATTTATAATGTATTGTAAGATAGTGACTATGTCCATTTACAATATTATTTTACTATTTTAAGAGTAAATTTATTTTGAATTCTATAGTCTAATCTTTTAAACAGCATTTGAATCTAATTTCCTTTTTATTTTTTTTAAAAATGTGATATATTTTAATTAAATACTTAGAACCACCATCAAAAGAAAAATAGTCACAATAAAGTCATAAGATATTGTAAAAGAAAACACTATAAATATCAAAATTTATAAGTATATATCCAATTAGAGCTTTTTAGCCATTTCTTTTAAAGTAAAGGAAAATATACTTGTTAAATAATTAAAGTAAAAATTAAAATTCATATATATAAAATAGAAAATGAATAACGAAATATACAAAAGACAAATTAAAAAGTATATGAAGATTTAATTTCTGATTTAAATTGTAAATTTACTACATTTAGAAGAGTAAAAAAAAAAATACAGAAAATTATTTAAAGAGTATGAAAATGATAAATTTGATACAAAGGGTCAACAAGAAAATTTATTGGAAATAATGGACTAAAACCATAAAAGTCATATTAAAATGATTAAAAAGTTTTTTTTGGGGGCCTGAAGGATGCCATCGGTCTGTCTCTGGTGACGGCGTGAATTTTATTTTGTTTGATTCATGTAGTACATGCAACTCTTCTGAGTAAGACAATGGCTACTTCTGTAAAGCATGAAAAAAATTTTAATTATCTCTTAAAATTTTCAGAACTAATTTATGCTATTGTATTTTATTTTCCTTTAATTTTGTTATATTCCAATTATAACTCATTGTATTAATGCAGTTCACTTTTGATGCTGCTGTTTTATCCATCTTTGGTAACTTGGACACTTGCTATATAGAAGAACTCAAGAAAAATTACTACCTACTGGACAAAGGTTACAATTCTTTCCCTGCAAATCTTCCTGGAACTTTATACAGTGAGCCAGTCGAGGTATAAGCCTAACCACAATTAATTAATTCATTATCCGTCCATTAGTGATTTTTCTTATTTATTCTCCAGTAAATTATGTTCTTAACAAAACCAACTAATAATTCCAAAATTTTTTTTTTTTTGCTATTCTTGACTAGCAGGCCAGGAAAACACTAAGCCAAATTCTTCGTCAGATAATATGGGAGAGGAAGGAAAAGCGATTAGTGCAGAAAGATCTTTCGGGTTATCTTCTCAATTTCAAAGATGAGAAGGATCACGTTTTATTGGATGATCAAATAACTGATAACATAATTGGTGTACTATTTGCTGCTCAGGACGCCACAGCTAGTGTCTTAACATGGCTCATTAAATATATTCAAGATGACTCCAGATCTCTATAAGATATAAAGGTTTAAAGTTTACTACACACACACACACACACTTGCTATATATGCAAGTTATTTTTTAAAAAAAATTATCGGGAGAGGGAAATAGGGTTTGAACTCTTCACTTTCTAGCTCAATTTGAATATTTATATTTCAGGTAGAGCAGACAGCGATCTATGAATCAAATGGGAGAGGGAAAAATCTATTGACATGGTCTCAAACTAGAAATATGCCCATCACGAGTAGGGTATGGTTCAAAATTTTGAACAAAGTCTTATTATTCTATATCTATATCTTACATAAATAGTCTCAGGTTTATAACGGAGAGCTTGAGGATGGCAAGTGTCATATCTTTCACATTTAGAGAAGCAACTGAAGATGTTGAATATAAAGGTATCTCTTAGTTAATCTATACTCTTCGTTACCCACAACGGTTAATCTCTGTACTTACAAATTATATTCTTGGACAGGATATTTGATTCCAAAAGGATGGAATGTACTTCCTTTGTTCAGGAACATTCATCACAATCCGGATTTATTCACCGACCCACATGTATTTGATCCTTCAAGATTTGAGGTATATATATTGAGGCCCTTAATAGATAACCTTAATGAAGTAAAGGTTTCGATTATCTTTAACCAGAGATTTTGTTATTTTGCAATATCATTTCGTGAAGATTGGTCCAAAACCCAAAACATTCATGCCCTTGTGAAATGGTGTTCATGCATGTCCAGGAAATGAAGTTGCAAACTAGAGATGCTTATTCTAATCCATCATCTGGTCACCAAGTTCAGGTATATGAGATAGATATCTGCACCTAATTCATGCTCTTCGACTGGGATCTTAATTTGTTTATAGCATTCATATCAACAAAACTATCATTCAAATTGATATCCTTAAATTGCTTTAAGATTATTGATCTTGAATTAATCTTTAACCTCTTATGTTATAGGACAAATACTCGATTGTTATTTTATCAATAATCAAAAAGAAATAACTTTTTTTTTAAATTACTGACGATTATAGGTGGAGAACAGTAGGGTCTGACAATGGGGTTGAATATGATCCATTTCCAGTGCCTCAACAAGGACTCCCGACAAAGTTCTGCAGAGAATCTACAACCACATGAATCTAGCTATGGTGTATAAAATAATATCCTCTAACATATACTTCATATGAAGTTGCATATGATGAGTTTATTTGCCATTCTTCCTATAGAACAAAAAAATATAGCTATCATTTCCAAAAGTTTAGTTTGGTAGAGATAGCTTCCCATCTTTGATCTTTCAATTTGTAGTTTTCATGTCTTCTTCTTGATGGTGTGATACATCATTGATGATATTTCATTTCAAATTTAATCAGCCGTAATGTTATTCATGTTATCGTCACTGCCATTTGTGGTTGACATTCAAATGTTTGAGATACCGGATGTATGATCAATCAACATCAATACTATGTCCTTCATTGGATCATCATGCAAAAATCACTTTCAATAATAAGACAGCTGATTGTAAATGATATGCTCGCTAGTAGAATGACAAGGTAGCTCCCCAACAAGGATAGTTACCTCATTAAGGGCTTTATACTCTTAGCACTTTACATACTTAACTCCTTCAAGAAGCTTCATACCCATTAATTGACCAGAAAAGTGATAATAAAAAAATGCATTGACATAGCTGTCTGATTCTACCATGCCTTTTATGCAAATTAACAACATTACAGGCTTTTTAATCACCATGACCTCAATCATTTAAGAATTAAGATAGGATCCATGATTTGATACTAAAATCTAAAAAGGCCCAACTAGGGCCTAATGAGTCAAACAAAATAGTTAAACCTAAAAAAAATTTAGGTATCCAATAAAAGACAAAGTCCAAGATACTTAAGTATAAAAGCCTTAGGAAGACCCAAACAAGGTAGCTTTTTCTACACTTTCTCATTTTTTTCATTGAAATAGGTTGGTATCTAAGATGCATTATTAGAGATATTATATTGTGTAGCTTGAGCTAACTTGAGCATCAGAGTGTATAATTTGGTACTCCACATCACTTTTCCTTTATTCTCTAGTATATAAAGACAATTTGAGCTTACTTAGAAGCCATGTCACCTATCTTAGACTTTGATATCATCGTTTTGGTGCTATTTACAATAACCATATCTCGATCCACTGATAATGCACTTGCAACTAGTCGTATCTAGAAATTATTGTCAAAAGTAGGTACATCCAATCTCAAGACTTAGATCCTAAATCTAAAATGCCTGTTCCAGAGTGATCTAATATAACCAAATTCCATCCATTGCAACACAACAAACCTAAATACAATCCACAATCTAAGAGCTTATGAATGCCATCATTTCCTTACAATAAATTGTTCTTTAATTGCAAGTTACACTCAATAAGAAAAAAATAAAGTTAGAAAAATCTCATGCCTTTGACCGTAAGAAACCACCTTGAAAATCAAAATGTTCTATTAGATAACCAGGATGAAAAATTCCCCCCATTTATGAACATAGTTCTTGATAACTGAAAAGGAGAAGAGAAATAACATGTTAGGCCACTAACTCATCATGTCAGATCTTATATTTGATGAGATAAATATAAATTTAAAGATAGGTACCAACTAGTCCAAAAGTATAAAGAATGAAGGATTTAGGAGAAAAGAGAGAAAGTTATGAGCTCATGCCATTCAGAGATAAAAAATAAGGGAAGAAAGTTAAAGCCCTCAAAAAAGGATGAAAAGAGTAGGATCCAATGTGAATTCTATAAGGCATCCTAGGGATGATTAGGTAGCAGACTTGCATTTGACTTAAGCGTAGGTGGTTAATCAAATGAAAGAGATGTTTGAGAAGCTCAAAGTTGAATTGTATAAGGAAAAGGGTGAGGAGAAAGGCCATACATGCATAATGGTTAAGTTACCTTTCATTTGGAGGATCCAAGATGAGCCAATTTCAAAGAAGTTTAAATTCCTAACTATATATGCTTATGATGGCACAAGTAACCTTAAAGAGTATGCATATAGCTATAAGAGCTTCATGGATCTCCATAATGCTTCAAATGCCATGTTTTTTAAGGTATTTGCAACTATATTGAAATAGGCTTCTCCAATACATGTATGGTACAATAATATTGCTTTAGAAAGCATTAAGTCATTTTTGGATCTATGTATAAAGTTTATAAGCAAGTTTATTACAAGTGTACCAACTTTCTCTAAGATGTCTCATTTTGAAACTATTAAGTAAGATGAAGAGTCCCTACGTTTACAACAAGTTTATTACAAATGTACTTACTTTCTACAAGATGTCTCATCTTGAGACTATTAAGTAAGATGAAGAATCCCTATGAGATTACTTAGCTCACTTCAATAAGGAAGTTCTGCAAATCTCAAATTTGGATCAGGTTAGAGCCATTAAGGTTATATTGAATAGTATAAATAAAGTATTTTTTTTAACTAACTAATAAAAGATCTCCTAATAACTACGAAAGGCTTAATGGATAAGGAGAAAAAGTACATAAAGAAACATGATGAGTGGTTGAAAACCCATTTACGGCTAAAAAAAGGAAAAGACCAAAAAAAAAAAAAGGGTTTGACTAATAGTCATAGCTGACGGAATAAAAGACTTAAAAAAATATAGTATAAAGGAAACAATTGCATATCGAGGCAAGACGAATTATAAAATTCAAAATTGAGGAGTTCATCCCTCTCAACACAACTCGCATTGAGGTTTTGGTCACTATACAAAATAAAAGAGTATCTTAAACGACTAAAAGAGATGAGGTTAAATCCTTATGATCAGGATGGATCTAGGTATTGCTATTACCAAAAATCTACTAGTCATACTACAAAATAGTGATTTCCCTTAAAATGTGAGATTGAAAGGTTGATATAATAAAGGCACCTCACCTAATAAGTAAAGCGACCTGCATAATAGAGGTATGATCAAAGGTAGTTAGCTCGCTAATAGATAGACCAAATCGCAGGAATCTTAAGGTCATGAAAGTTATACTTAAGAATAATGGTAGGGTTAAGACCCCGATGTAATGTTTGCGGGATGAGAGTAACATTTGGTAGTAGGAATGCTAATACAAAGAAAGACTATAAAAGAAGGTGTAAAAGCATAAAATGTGTAATGATTATAATTATGCATTCATTCTCTCATCTGAGGATATTAGTGACTTGATCATCCTTTTATGATGACGTGTTGGTAATAAGAAGTACCTTCACTTATTTAACAATGAAGGAGGTTTTGGTAGATAATGAGAATATTGTAAACCCCTTGCCAATCTATATATAGAGCAAGATGAAATTAAGTGAGATTGATTTAGCTTCTATGATAATTTTGATGAGAAGGATAAAAGGAAAAAGTTGTCTGCATTGGGCATTTAAACTAGCAATAATAGTTGGGCATGGTCCTTTCAATTATAGCTCATATGGAATTTTTATAGTCATAAACGTGCCTTTTCCTTATAAGGCCATCTTGGGGGCACTCGTCATTATATGATTTATATGTTATTATTTGTATTAGGTTTTTAGAGATGAAATTCCCTATTGAGAATAGGGTAGTAACCATTGAAGGTGAATATGTGATCTTAAGAGAATGTTATGAGCTATTTGTCTAACGAATGGAAAAAGATGATCAATTTGGGCTAGTTGCATTTATCGTAGAACTGATAGATGTAAAGGATGGTAGTATAAAGTAGTGAGCAGGGCGACTTTAACAACTTACCCATTTTCTTTGGAGCTTGAAAATGGAGAAGTTTCTTTAGCTAAATGCTGATTTGAATATAGCTCAAATAAAAAAAAAGAATTTTTGCATGCACACCATAATAACTTTGTATGGCAAATATTAAACATAAAATGTTTACCCTTAATCTTAATATTTATTCAAGTTAAAAGCCAATCAAGTAAAGGGTGAAAAGGTTTAACATAGAGAGGTAGTTGCTATAGCTGATGAAGTAACTAAACTATTGAGAAATGAAGTTATAAGGGAAGTATAATACCATGAGTGGTTATCTAATATGGTCCTTATGAAGAAGACGAATGGGAAATGAATGATGTGTGCATATTTTACTGATCAAAATAAGGCATGTCGTAAGAAATCATTTGATGCACCTAATGATTAATAAATCGATGGATTCGATGAGGGAACATGAATACCTCACAATTGCATTTAGAGGTATCAATAAATAAGAATGAATCTTGATGATGAAGATAAAATTTCAGTCATAATAGAGTAAGAAACTTATTGTTATATCGCCATATCATTTAGGTTAAAGAACACTGAAGCAACCTACCAACGATTAGTGAATAAAATTTTCAAAGACCATATTGGGTAGAATGTTGAGGCTTATATAGATGATGTGTTAATAAAAATTGACACTTCAATCAACACTTGATAGACTTGGAAGAGATGTTTGGTGTGTTGGGTAGATGTAGGATGAGATTGAATCTTGCTAGATGCACTTTTTGTATGAAATGAGGAGAATTTTTGGGGTACATGATGAGTAGTAAAGGGACAAAGCCCAACCCATATAAGGTGCAAACATTTTTGAAAATGAGGTTGCCTATTAATGTTAAAGAAATGTAGAGGTTGATTGGGAGGACAGTAGTCCTAAATAGAATCTTAGTAAAGTTTAAGGAAATATTTGCCTTTTTAAAGTGTTAAGAAAGAATAAAATCTTTGAATGAACAAAAGAGTGTGAAAAGTCCTTTGATGTGTTGAAGGAATACCTCTCCTCGCCTAGAATCTTAAGAAGACTAGTTCTTGGTGATGAGACTTACTTGTATTTGTTTTTATCATAACGTGCAACAAATGCAATCTTATTAGAGAAGAAAATGAAAAGCATAAGACAATAGATGTGGAGCAGCAAGCCTTAGAGTTTTTGGAGCAATGAGATAGAGATAAATTTAATTTGCTTTTTTCATGATTTCTACTAGACTTTGTCAGTTGCGGATTTTTGGATTTCCTTGTAATTTGATTGGAAATGAGTTAATGATCGAAACTCACAACTTTCAACTATGACGCATGCCTTTTTTTTAGCCAAATTCCATTGATCGAGCCTCCAAATTTATATTTTTGCCATTTCAAGAAAGTTTTATTTTATCAATAACTTTGATAGAAAAGTTGAATTTTACTTCCATTTTTGGCTTTTTGTTTGTATCATTAGTTTGAAATTTTCCATTTTGACAAATTTTATTTCCGGTCCTGGTTAGGATTAGATTGGTGCTTTCTATATATAAGTATTAGGGCCATAAGAGATAGTTTTTGAGTGTTAATAAAATTTGTGATTAAACGACATGACACAACCTTTAGATTAACATATAGACTAACACACAATCTTTCGATAACAGCAAGTGCGACTGTTTATTTTGACTAAATAAAAATTATATTGAGATTAATATGGATCTGAGGAAAATCTAACTAAAGATTAATCTTGCAAAGTAAAACTTTAAAAGGGAAAAAGGAAAAAGAGTGCAATCAGATAGGAAAAACTCTAATAAGCTCAACCATGAAATTACACAGAATCAGAAAAGAAAAGGTTTTGAGCCATAGCAAATATTCGCTTCCAAAATAGGCTCTGCCAACATTTAAAGAGAGGCCACATTTATCCAAAACATGCACTACAAAATTAACTATCCTTTTAATGGTCTTAAAACTGACCACGCAAACCTCTTGAACAATAAAACTTACATCCCAAGCCAAAAGACCATCTTTTAAGTTAGACGACTGATTAAGTACCAATCTAATCGCTGCTATATAGGCACTTTCAATAAGCAGATTACAAAAACCATAATTATGAGGCATTCATTCCCTCAAAGTTAGTAACTCAATCTGTAAAATAGAAGTAACATGATCCTGAAATATTCGAAAAAAAAAAATTTAAATAAATATGTGAGATTCACTTTTCTCTTCGTATTTACAAGTAGCTCTCATGTATTTGTGCGTAGAAAGAACATTATTTTTAAGTGTTTCACAATAATTGAAAATTTTCCACTTATTGAAAAGCCCAATATTATTACTCACAGCCTTACTAGGCCTTGAGCCCAATACATTGAGCGTTAAACAACAGACGCGGGCGCCACCACAGGAAGACAAATCATAAATTCATTCAGGAGAAAGAAGGAAATTTTATCATTCCTGTTGAAGAATTCTCACCTTGCCTGGTCTTACCACATTCGTTCGAAAATCCAATGGTTTGTGATCTTTTCTTTTTTGTTTAATTGCTGTTGATTTCGCTAATTTGTTAGAGAGGAACTGGATGTTGTGTTTATTTGGGTAGGAAATTGATGTCATTTGATGCAGGCAAGTCTATACAGAGGGGCATCACGGAAGGAGAAACCGAGAGGACGTCATCACGGACTGAGTCAGCAGAAGAAGCAAGAAATTAAGGAAGCCTTTGAGCTGTTTGATACTGATGGCTCTGGTATTCAATTCAATAAATTTTATATTTTATTTTTTTAAAAAAAAATTGTATTTGTTAATAATTTGTTATTGATATTATTTGCGGTGTTATTGTGCTGCAGGTACTATTGATGCTAAAGAGCTTAATGTTGCCATGAGGTATATCAATGAATATCTTTGCTCTTACGTGGCTAAGAATTTTTTTTTTTTTCTTTTTTTCTAAACTAAGGTTTTGAGATATGTAAATGGTCGAACTAAAAAGTATTATCTTGCATATGACAGGGCACTCGGTTTCGAAATGACAGAAGAGGTACTACCGGCTTCTATATCTTAGTATATGATGGAGTAGGTTGATCTTGCTATTGTTTTCAAAATGGGGTTATTGATCTTTTAGAATTGGCTGCCTGTCAGCTAGTTACGTCTCTTTTAGGTACTTATTGTGTCATTACTGTGGCTGACGAAGAAAGAACAACTTTGGCATCTCAATGTTGCTCTTGTTATATGAACTGATCGTTTGAGTGCTTGATTGTTTCTTAAGTCAATGCCACTCCTCATCCTCTTTTATTTATCTTTATTTTTTTTTTTTGGGTTACTTTCTCCTTTTCTGGCTCATTGGTGGAAAACAACATGACAAGAGTGAAGTTTATATCATTATGTTGGCAAAATATTGACAAGTATTGCCACTTGTGCCCTTAATCCCTCTCCCATGCCCATAAGGTGTTTGATCCACAGAGCCTTATCTCTTCTTCTTATCATAAATAACCTTCTGTTGTGGTTGTCTATTTCTTATGCCCTTGCTGTTACCCTGGAGTAGATTCCATTGTTATGTCTTTGCTCAATCACTCTTCATTTTATAATAGATAAGGGAGAATTCCTGGTTGATTTACATTCTTCTTAATCTATGAGCCAGGATGTTTTTCTCTTCATTCTAAATTCCTTTTTGTAGAGCTTGAGTGTGGTAGCTTATGTATTTCGTAAATGTGCCACTGCAGCAAATTAATCAAATGATTGCAGATGTGGACAAGGATGGGAGTGGTGCAATTGATTTTGATGAATTTGTGCATATGATGACAGCCAAAATTGGAGAGAGGGACACTAAGGAAGAGCTTATGAAAGCTTTTCGCATCATTGACCAAGATAACAATGTGAGTTTTTGTTTATTTGTCCTTAGTTTTGTCTCTCCTTTGTTTATGACTTATTCTTTTGTTCACTTGGTGTAGGGAAAGATATCTGTTGATGACATTAAGCAAATAGCAAAGGATCTAGGCGAGAACTTCACTGACAGAGAGATTCGAGAGATGGTTGAAGAAGCTGACCAAGACCGTAAGTTAGCCGCTTATATTTTGGATGATAGTGTTTAGGTTACAACAAGCACAAATATTTGCGGTTTGCATAATTTTTTTCTTAATATTGAAATATGATTATAATATAAATGACTTTTAACTTAATGATATTGGAGTGTCTTCTAAACTATGAGATTATAAATTTAAATCTCCATGAAAATAAATGAATGTAAAAATGATTATGATATATTTTATTTATAGAATAACATAATAATAAATCAAAATTACTTATGCTAATTATTAATGTAAGTACATTTATAATTATTTACTATCAATTTCAATTCAAACACTAAACTTCAAGCATTAGAATGAAGATTTAATTTTTAAATTTTTATCTAATATCATTAGTCTTCTATCAATCTTTTGTAATTGAATATGAAAGATTGTGCATAACTTAGACAATTTAATGCTCAAATGATTTCAAGCCATAAAATGAAAGGGTGATATGTTATAAAAATTAGTAGGATGTGGACACATTCAGAATGCAAAGAGACTTTTTTTTTTTTGGGTTATGGATGGGTGGTAAAAAATATTATAAATTAAGGTGATATAAAATATTCAAAACATTATTCTTGTAATAGTGAAAGATGAATGTGTTTTATTATTTATAAAAAATTAATTGAATTTATTAGTAGAAATTTAATATTACATTAAAAGTTAGTGATACCTGTAGTATCTATAATCAAGTAACTTTATGTTAAAAATATACTTAATAGTAGCTAATTAAATATAGCCAATCAATTTTAGTGAGAAGAAAAAAATAATAAAAAAAGGAAAGGGATAGTTGGCACTGTTCAATACCTTGATAATAAAAATGTTTGTGAATGAAATTAATCTACACTAAGAGTGAAGAAAATTAAATATTGTTAATTTTTTAGACTGAAGTAAAATTAAATCAATTTGTTATTAGAAATTAAATATATGTAATTATATCAAAAGTTAGTGATAACTATAATAAGTCAAGAAACTTGTGCCAGAAATTGTATTTTAATAAGTATAAAATAAAAAAAGGAAATGACTTTTTTTTTTTTTTTTTTTTTGGTTTTGGGGGGGGGGGGGGGGGCTGAAATGCAGGGAAAACTGCCGAGCATGTCACGGTTATATTATATATTTGTAATAATGTGAACAACAACAAGAGAAAATTATATTTATAAATTTTTGGTTAAAGAATTATTTATAATATAATGATA
>CATIWR010055759.1:0-51024 GCA_949677035.1 Omphalea diandra | reverse complement strand
ATAATTATTATTTTAAATATAATAATTAATTTTTAAGGAGAGATTGAAAGATTTTATCAATTATAAATTTAAATTTTTTAATTTTTTTTTTAAATTAAATATAAAATTAAAATTTATCATCTAAAAATTCAAAATAAATTTAATTAAGCAAAAATTAGAATAAATTGAATAAAAAATAAAAATATCATCTTAATATTCAATAAAAAAAATAAAAATATCATCTTAATTAAATTTATGTTGATTTTTTAAATATTTCTTAGAAGTTTTTATTTGAATAGTTTAAAAATTTATTATTTAAAATATAAATTAATTTTTTAAGAAGATTGAGAGAATTTTTTTAAAAAAAATGAGAGATTGAAAGATTTTATGAGTTATAATTTTAAATTTTAAATATTTTAAATTTTAAATTTAAATATAAAATTAAAATTCATCATATAGAAGCAAATAATAAATTTAATTAAGTAAAAATAAGATTAAATTGAATAAAAACAAAAGTACTTTACTAAATTTAATTGAACTAGTTAAAAAATATAAACGTTAATTGAGTTCAAATGTACTTTACTAAATTTTATTTTTGACTTGAGATATAATTAAAATTAATTCATTAAATTACAAATTATAAGATTTAGATATAATTTAAAATCACATAAAAGTTTGAATTTTTTGAGTAATTAAGATAAATTTTTACCGTAAATTTTTTAAATGATTTAATACGTAAAAGAAATTTATTACAATTATACTTATTTTTTTATAATAATTGTAATAAATTTAATTTTTGTCACAATAGAATCACATATTAGACAAATCTAATTTTATTACACAAAATTTATGATAATATATAAAATTTTTTATATAAAATCTATCTTACTAAAAATAAATTTTTAAGAGAAAATTATTATTTCTCTCTTAACAAATTATGAGAAAATATTGCATAAATGATAATAAAATTTAAATGACATTTTAAAATTAAATAACAAATGATCCAACCTGAAACATTAATTTTAAGAGTAAATCTCAAATCTAATTAGAAATCTTTTATGTATGCAAGATCTAATAGATGACTTGAACTTACCTGAAATTTGGACAATCCAAACTTAACCTAATTTGAAATATATTCACTTGAAAATAACTCAATTTAGAATTGACTCAACCCAAAATAATCCGACTCAATTTGTTTGTCACTTCTAAGTGCTTAATCATTTTTTATTTGGATGGATCAAAAATTCAAATTGAATTATAAACTATCTCAATAAATTAGACTGATAGTTTAGCTACAAATAGGTTAAAAAGATAAAAATCCTTTTTTATATAAAAGAATTTTAATGCACTAAAGATACATAGTACTACACATTAAATTGCTAAAGTAATGAAAATTTTATCCTTATCAATTAAAACATTTTAGGATAATTACAAAATAAACCTTAAAAGTTAATTTATTAAAATAATTAATTTTTGACGCTAACTTTTTTGCAATCTAACCTTAACACTTTCAAAATTCCTCAATATAAAATCACTTAATTTATTTCTCATATATTTTTTTCCTTTTTAAAGTAACTTTTTTCTATTATGTCTAAAATTAATATGTACTATGTTGAATTTAGTAAAATATTAGTCACTAATATTATTCTTGAAAAAATGTCTTCCATTAGTTTTACCCTTAATATGTACTATGTTGAGTTTAATAAAATATTAGTTACTAATATTATACTTGAACAATGTCTTTCGCTAGTATTGCCCTTAATATATACTGTGTTGAGTTTAATAAAATATTAGTTGCTAATATCATACTTGAAAAATGTTTTATTTAGTTTGACCCTTAAAATTTTAAAGATTATATTTTTTTTATTTTAAAATTGCTCTTTTTCTTTTTAAATTATGTAAGAAAAATTCAAATCATATAAACTAAAAAACCACAATTTAAAAATTTCAAAAAAAAATTCATCTCCTTAAAAAAACTTTCCCTTTAATTATTTTTGAACTCATTTATTTTCTTGTTTTTTATCTACAATTTTAAACTATTTAGAATGTTAAATAAAATTGTAAGTTAAAATTTATTCATTATATGTAGATTTTTACTTAGACCAACAAATAATAGTTTAAAATTAATTGCATTTCAAAATTTATTCAATGCATGTTGAACATACTCATTGTATCGCGCTAATATTTTCCTAATGTTATAAGAATTTGAGTTATTAAAATATACTTATTTGGAGTTTTATTTTGTATCTTATATATAATTTGAGTATTTAAATAGTATAAGAGTAATTTTTTTTATAAAAATGATATATATATATATATATATATATATATATATATCGAACAATGTGGTGAATTTAATTTTAAAAAGAGGTAAAATATTTTCTAAGTAGATTTTAAATTTGTTTAAGTATATGTGATTATGTTTCTTAATGATTTATTGGATTTAATGGATAAATTAATGTTTAAAGATAAATGATTTTATATTAGTGTGATTATTATTTTAATTAAGATTATATTATATATTATAAATTAAGTTTAATAAGTTATGTTTGATAAATATTGTATATTAAAGGATTTAAATTTAATGAGTTTGTGATAATATATATTTAATAATTTAATAATTTAAAGATATGAAATTAGATATTTAAGTATAAATTTAATATACAACAATGATGTTATTAAAATAATATGATATATTTAATTATAAAGGATGTAATAACCCAATTTTCTAGTTAAGAATATTAAATTATTTTTTTATTGGTGAATAATGAATTAAACTAACTAAATAAAATGGTGGAATAAAAAGGGCTAAATGGACTAAAATATAAACTTTAGTGATTAAAAAAATAAGCAAGGAGGGATTTATTGGGAATAAGGCCATTAATGAGGGATTAAGATGGGAATTCTCTTCCATCTCCTCCTTTTTTTAATAACTTTTCCGACGACACAGGCCCCTCCCATTCCATTTTTTATTTTTATTTTTCTTTTCCTTCTTCATTTCTTTACCTCCATTCGCCACCCAAATCACCTCCAAAACTCACGAAATTTCAATCACAAGTAGTTCTCCACCTACTCATCACTCCAGTAATATCAAACTTCTCAAAAACTGACCAGATTTTCGGGAACAACAGGAGGAAAATTCGTCATCAGTGCTGCCCCTCATGTGTCTCCTACTTCCCAACTTCTTTTAGTAAAATTGACACTGAAAATGAACTCAGGAGGTCCAAAAACCTTAGGCTAGAGTATTTCATCTTCGGGCACCACTGTTTAACGGTTGATTGTAGTGAGATCTCTTTGCTGGAACTGCCGTGGAATCTGCCCAATCTAGCCATATTTGGCTGCCTCCAAGCGACAAAACTTTCAAATTTTAAGTAATCTTTTGGTATCCTTGAATCGCAATTCCGCTCCTGTTGAATTTTTACCGGACTTCGGCAACCACTAAATCGAATGTTCTGGGCAGTAACTCTAACTCGTCAAGCCGAGTCACCTGATACCAACTATGACTTTTAATTATGTTTAAAAAATAAAATAATTTATTTTTGAAAATTTAGGTTTAAGAGATTAATAATAATTAATGATCATTATGATGTTATTTATGGATATTATGATCAAAATAGAAATTTGAATCAAAAGATGAATATTAGAGAATTAGTGGAGATCAAGTGGACTTATTGGACTTTGATTATAAAAATTAGATGTATTAATGAAAGTAAGTTGATTGATTGGTTAATGAGTTGATATATATATATATATATATATTTAAATTTAAATTTAAATGGGTAATAGTTAATATTATAATGATAATATAAATAAGTTTTCATTATTTATGTAAATTGTCATTTTCTTAGCTAAAAATTAAGGTGAGGAAAACGATTTAACTAGTAGTTAGATTTACTAAATTAAATAGTAATATATATTATAATGATGATTTGAGAAAATTTTGAGTAATTAGTATTAAGCAATATAATTTATATATATTTAATTTATTATTGGAAATTTGGATATATTATTTATGGTTATTCAATTAATGTAATTGATTAGTTTAATTGAAATATATTATTAATTATATGATTATTGAAGATTATTGTTAATTAATCGGTGAGTAAATTAATGTGTTTGGTCATGTGTATGAGAAGTTTGAAGATTCAACTTGAATTGAGTAATGTTGATATATGTTATAAAAGTATTTTTACAGGAAATCGACTTGTTTTATTGGGAGAGTTATTTCTAATTTTTAGGGAGATGTTGCCAAAATTTCATTAGAAATTTCGGTGAAAATTAAAATAGAGATTTATGAAAAATAATAAATCTTAGAAGTTGGGTTTAAAATAGTATTTCACATTGATTGTAATAAATTATATTTTTTTATTCAGACTCTCCCACCATCTAGTTTGCACCATCGAAAGCGTATAAGTATTTCAAGATCGTCAACTTTTTGTGAGTTAATATTATATACTTTTACTAGCTTAACCTAACTTCTCTTGCATATTAATATTATTATTGATGTTACATTATGTGTTTACATATGTGTATAATAATTTGGGATATTGATGTGACTGTAAATTGAGAGTATTATGTATAAATGTGTAGTGATTTGTGATGTTATTGTAATTATGGATTGAGAACATTAGCAAAACATATAGTCTGATCGGTTATATCAGGACCCAGTGCGCACCAATTTGATCAAATATAAATGATTGTGATAGTGCCCTAGTTGAACTTACTCTTTAGGTTTAGGATATTAATAAATTATGATGGGAGAGTGCCCTGGTTGATTTGCTTTCTGGGCTTTGGATATTAATGTATTATGATGGGATAATACTTTGATTGAACTCGCTCTTTGGGTTTAGGATATTAAAATATTTTGATATGATGAGAACCTTGGTCGAGCTTGCTCTCTAGGTGATAGTACATTGGAATAAGTGAATTGACTAGTGACACTAGTCGATCACGATCTCTGGGTGCTAATTAATTTAGATTAAGAGAGCTGAAAGACTATTAGTATTAGAGTATAAAGTTCTATAATCATTCTCATTTCATATGCTTGACTATGATGATGAATTGTATATTTATATATAAATGCATCATCCAATACTTGTACATTTGTTATGTATGATTCTTGTTAATGCATAATGTGTGTTCATCTAATAGGTTATAACAATATATAATATTACCTCACTCTCAAAATTGATAGTCTCAATTAATTTTTTAGGTAGTAGCTGATCTAATAGATTATTTTTAACAGTCCCGCAGTTCTTCATCCGTATGGGTATATTACGTAATATTCATTCCTAATATGTTCAAATTCTATATTATGTAATATTCATTCTTAATATGTTCAAATTCTAGAACTCTGCAATTTGGCCTAATAAGGCTTGTATACTTATAAATATTATGAATTTAGATACTATGTTCAATTTTGTCATGTTAACATGGATTGTATGAATTGAATTTATCTTTCTTAATATTTGATTAATGATCTATACCATGAACTTTACCATATATGTAAATTATGATAAATGTTACTTATTACATTTGTGAAACCCAAATAATTATTAATTGAAGATTGATTGAAAATAAGATAGAATAGGTTTGTTACGAGTTTCAAAGGCTTTAAGTCGATCCATTCTCTAGTGTTGGTCAGGTCTAAGTGGGATCGTGACACTCATTATGATTTTCTCTTTGTATAATAAGATAGAGGCTTAATTATTAAAAAAAGAAGTTAAAATTTTTTTTGTTGTATCCAAATCTCTTGAAATAGCTAGTTATACTCAAAATTAGTCAAACTTGTATTGATTGTACTTATTGTTAAAATTGAGGCGAAAAGTTTATTATTTCAATTGCTAAAATTGTTATTAGATGACTATAATGCATATTATAAAAGTACTTGTAAGATCCAAAATAATAAGAAATTTTAGAAAAAAGTAAGTCATTATTTCAATTTTTTTTGAATCATTTGAATTTTATTATCAATTAAAATATTAATTTTATGTTTTTTTAAAATTTAGCTAATTATGGTTTTCATGATAAAATATGTAATTTTTAAAATAAAAATAAAAATCACTTCAATAAATGATATGAATCTCTTAAATTTATTTGATCATGGTATAATTGACACAGATTTGATAAATTTTAAATATAATGGACTATTTAAAAAAGTTTAAGTATAATAATAAAAAATAAAAAGAGTTTGAGTATAATAATAAAAAATAAAAAATTGAGTTTTTAATGTCATTCATCCTAAGAAAGAGATTATACCCTAATAAAATTTTCTAGCGAAATCTGTGACAATGACAAGTTCTGAAAGTATTAGGATTCTAAGTTTTAAAAAATTCAATTGCATAAATACATTAACTTTAGAATTTGGGATGTAGTTGATTAGGACAAAATGATTGGGAAAAAAAAAAAAAGAATAACAGATTGTCCAGGCCTTAACAATCTGATGAGGGCCATGCTAAATTAATAGTCCATTTATGTAAATATATGTAGCAAAATAATATTAATGATTGATCTGCGTTAATATGACTCATTCAAGTAATAGGATTATGTACTAAATCGTTTAGTTTATACGTAAGAGATTATTTCAGCTCAAAGAAGCCCTGTTGAAATTAAAGACACTTTGTTTGATGGGTTTTTGTTAATTTCAAGTGTTTAACCCACTGATCAATTCGGCTTATTATTCCCACTTAAGTAGGTCTTTTCTTCTATTAAACGCGTTAGTTGTAGTCATATATGCACCACAAAGGACTAACTTCAAGAACCACATGGTCTTCATTTCATATCATTTTTTTATTATTAAATAATGTAAACCTTTGGCAAATAACAAAGGACAAATGAGCCATATGAATTGGATAGATGAATGAGAAACTGACCAGACTATTATAGATACGTGAATTTATATATAGTTAATTGTTTTATTTTATATATAAATTATTTACTTAAATTATTGTTTTTATCTGGACTCTAATTCAATATTTATTTTGATTATATAAGGAATGATTTAATAAGTGTTTTGGATTATTGATAATCTAAATTATATGACGTGTGAATTTAATTTTGAAATTAATGGCAAAATTTTAAGATTAATTTTATATTATTGGAATGACGTAAAAAGATTTAACTTAATAAGTTTAGAGTGATACTCGTTAAAAAGAGAGTCTGGCTCTCTTTATTTTTTTTAATAGGCTTAAATGTCAATTATATACTATTTATAGTACATGTCCTTTTATTCGCTTTTCACTTTATCACATTTATATCTTAATTACTTAATTATTATCTTTTTCCTTTATCATTATAAATAGTCCTTTCATTCACTTCATTTAGGATCTAGAACTCTTTTCCTTACATTCTTCCGTCTAGCTCTCATTTCTACTTTCTTATCCTCTCTCTTATACTCTCTATCTTCTTGTTCAGTTGGTATATTATAATTGCACATATGAGTCTTTATTATCTTTTCACTTGCCACTAGATCTTTAAGTTTATTAAGATTGTCTACTCTTACTCTTATGCTCTCTCTACCTCTTTCTAGTTCATTGCTAAGGTGTAATACTATCTTGTCGTCAATATTTCAAGAATCCAAGTATCTATATTTTGGTGACTCTACTGGGGAGGAGTGATTCTATTAAGTAATGACACCTTTAAGAAAATCAAAAGCAATTTGCTTGAGTCTTCATAGGTTCATTCTCATATCCAAAGCCTAAATGTTATAGGATAAACTGAGGGTGATTCTCATGAGGATTTTGTCCAACCTCAAGCTCAATCTCAACTCGGTGTAGTTTTAGCCTTATTACCCTTCTTAAAGATATTTCAATACTCCCAAGATAATATGACAGAGGCTTTATAATAATTCACTTAAATAATGAATCCCCTTGCTGCCATCCATAAACTTATACCTGAAGTCATTAATATTTAATCCTAGAAACACATTCCTCATGAAACCTATTAAGTTAGCAAACCTATTAATGATGAAGATCATATAGATGAATAGGATGATCTTAATGACTTCAAAGAATATGATAATCTTCAGTTTGCCACTAATGTTCCATCTAAAGATGTGTCCAATCCATTAAGACAAATCATTATGTCAACCTTAAACCCATACCTTAAATACTTAAACACATTGGTTTTAAGTCTAATAATAAGCCTAACCTTGCATTAAATCTCACTCCTTTAACAAAAAGAAACCTGGATCATACTTAACAATGGAAGACCTTGAAAATTTCTTTAAGCAAAAGCAACAAATATCCTCATTTTCTATGACTATCTTCAAGCTCCCCTACCCAGCCTATATGGCAATAAAAACCTACCCTAAGGAATATGTTAGTCCAAAATTTAATGTCTTTAATGCCAAATAAGGAGATGCCAAGGAACATATTATGAAGTTTATTAAGACATTATTATAAGTTTATGGTCTTAATAATGACTTGAAGTTAAAGGATTTTTCAAAGTCCCTCACTAACAAGGCTTACACTTGGTAAGCCAATCTTACCCCAAGATTCATGACTTCTTGAAGAATGATGTGTAAGCTTTTCTGAGAGAAGTTCTTCCCGACTCATAAGAAGGTGATAATGTATGACATGGGAAGTGAGTAACAAAGGAGCAAATAAGGATTAATGGAGTATATTAAGTTCTTTTAGGAGCACACTATAGACATCTAAGATCCATTTAATAAGAAGGACGTAGTCAAGTTATGTATTCAGGGGATGTTCAGAGTCTTAGGGTGCACTTATTAAATTTAAAGATTACCTCTTTGTTACATTAGTAGAAGGTGTAAGGAGGACAAATACTATTTTGTTTAAGAAAACAAGTGAAAGAAGTTATTTAAATAAGAGATACTCAACTGTGAATGTTATGAAATTCAAGAATTCTACAACAAGCAAGAGGCCTTGGAGTAATACTTCTAATGATTATATTGAATCACCACCTTTTTATTATCTTATGCATAAAGTTATTATTGCACTTGATTAGTAGATCAAGATGGGAATATCAACCTACTAAATATTAAGCGGTAACCTATTAAGGAGGAGAAGATCAATGTAAGGTTTTATCATTTTTGTTAGCCCTTGAACACCAAGAAGGGTGTTGAATTAGTAGGAAATTAAAAATTTTAAAGGAAGGTAATGAATATGGAAATGGAAGAAGTAAGAGAAGAGAAAGAGACACAATATTTTATAGTGGTTCAGGTGTTAATGAACCCTATGTCCACTCCTCAATTTCTCAAATTGTGTATTCTACTAGCACTAGATGGTGTTTCCAAGCTCACACCAAACTTATACACTTCATGTTTTATGGCTCACACAAAACCATACAATTTGTGTTTTAAGACTCACACAAAAAATCTCTTAAGTTTTTTCCAAAGACTCACACTTAACCTATTACAAGAGTTTTACAAATAGACTAACTCTTAAACCCAATTACAATAGTATTTAATGCTCACATCCAATAATATTAACTCACATACAAGGAATTGAAGGATGAGAAGCAAAATTGCAAGAGTTTGATTATATTCAATACTATTCTCTTGCATTCATATTTATTTGGTAGAATATTTATAGGTCATAACCACCAAAGAGAAGTTACAAAGAAACTATGTCTATGTCAAATCTCTAAGGCATGCTAGGCAGATCTTACATTAAATGCCTGTCAAACACCATTCGTGGTCGTGACTTATAATTCGTGATAACGATTTCACTTTTTGCACCAAAAAAGTTGAAATAGTGGTAGAGAATCTGGTTTGTATCTAATAGCTAATCCACGTGGCATGTTATTATTGGTCTTCCAAGCAAAATAGTTGTTGTGTTCTTCCAACCAACCAAAGTCGCAGTCATGAGATTAATTCCACTTGGACGCAATTGGCATCACAAATCTATTTGTTTGATAAGGAGGAGTTGCTTCAATAGGTTACGGTCTCAAAGACTTTTTCACCCTTGCGAATTTTGATATGTTAACAATTATCATGGACACTTTGCAAGCTTTGATTATGGACTTGGTTCCCTCCAAGTAACTTTAAAAGTCGCGATCGTGATTCCTAATGTGATAGGTACTGTAAATTTAATTGTTTGGTCTTCACTGCTTTCTTGCTTAGGTCGTGGTAGCAATTTGCTTTGCGAATTCATTTGGACCAAAGTCATACATTCCTCTTGCTATATTGTGGTCGCAAATCATACAATCTTGATCATGAATTAGGAGACCTTTTACAATGTTTGAGACTTAGACTTTCATCCAACTTCTAATGCAAACCTATCTTAAGAACTGTAAAATTAACACTTAAAAAGGATGTTAAAACATATCAATCTATATTATCGAGATCAAAAAAGAGTTTTGACTTAGGTTTGACCAATCTAATCCAACCTAGTCAACAATTTTCATAGAGTTATTAGCTATATAATAAAGGATTATAGAACTTTAAGAAGAATTTTCCAAAAAAAGGGAAGAGTTTAAAGAATTTTTTTGAGCAAAATGATGTCTTAAGGAACACTTTCCTAGCTTGTAGTGGACAACATGCTTATGTTATGTCCATAGTCCATATTCATATCTCTTCAAATGGTGATAACTTTATTGATATTGAAGCTCATCATGATACGGTAGTGGAGATATAAGCGGAGAGGCTATTGATTCTACCATTGCCAAGTCTTTCATAAAGAGCTTTAAAGTTAAAACCTTCTTTGACCAATTCGAATTTAATAAGGAAGTAAAAAGGGATGTTGTAATGGCTCCATTAAAGATATCAAAAGAATAGTAAGGAGACCAATCTGTAAGGAAAATGACAAGAAGTGGTAAGAATGCCATTATCTTTACTAATGATAACATTTGTGTAAAGAATCTCAACCACAATTATCCTCTTAATCTGGGGATTATTCTTAATGTATACCTTGTGAAATGGACACTTATTAACTTTAGTTCCTTTGTCAATATCATGCCTATCTTTATTTTGAAAGCCACCAATATAAAAAAGGAGCACCTTGTTAAACAACCTATCATTATTCAAACTTTCAATAATGAGGATAATGAAATAATGGGATATAATATTGTTGATTTTAAGATTGGGCTTATTCCTTGCTTTAATAAGTTCCATGTCATTAATGCACTTGCATCTTATCACTTCCTCATTGGTAGAAAATGGCTACATGAGCATGAACAAATGTCTTGTATTATTCATCAATACATAGAAAAACATTGGTATAGTAAAGATATCTTTATTCTTACTACTAAAACTCTTTTTAAGTGTCCTGAGTCCTATATTGTTGAAGATTCTTTCTTTAATGAGTATGCTGATGATGATGAGACAACTTTGGTAAAACTTGTGAGGATGTTGCTTCTGAGATGGAGGGGGATTGATTGGGGCATAAAGATTGGTGTGGTAAAGAAAATTATAAGGGGTGGAGAGAAAAAAAGAAGTAATTTTGTTTCAAAAAGGGTAAAGACCAAGTATTTTGTCCTTTTATTTAGAAAGAATGTATATCCTTTATGAAGGTGTGCAATGTCTCAAGGAAGCTTTCCTTTTGGCCCTAAACAATCAATCACCATAGAAGTTTAAACATTAAACCTTTAAACCAACCATCCTAAACAAAGTATACCTAAGAACCCTAGTCAACCTTAAATATAACTGAATTACAAAAAGCCTTACCTAAACGTCAATAACTCCAAGACAGATTAAAACCATATGCTAAAGAGATGGAAGAAGTAAATCTTATTAAAAAGGGGGAATCACCAAAATTTGTTGTTATCAGTAAAATCCGTCCTCTAAAAATAAAATTTACATTGATTACACTATTAAGGAATTATAAGGATGTTTTTGCTTGGATATATAAAGAAATGGCTAGATTAGACCCAAAATTGGTGGTTCATAGATTAAGTATTATCCTAAAGTAGAGGTTCAAATCAAAGAAGAAATTCAATAACTTTTCAAGGCAATTTTAATTAAACTTATTCAACACCTAACATGGTTAACAAATGTAGTTCTTGTTTATAAGAAGAATGGTTAAATAAAAGTTTAAGTTGATGTTCGAGATTTGAATAAAGCTTGCCCTGCATATAAGTTTCCTTTTTTCTTAATATTGATATTTTGTATAATACTACTACTGATAATGAATTATTCTCTTTCTTAAATGGGTTCAGTAGTTAGAATTAAATATTAATGTCTTTAGAAGATGTTGAGAAAGTTGCTTTTGCACGCTCATTGGAAACTTTCATTCTACAGTCATAAATGTTGTTTGGACCCAAGAATGTTAGAGCTACCTATAAATGAGCAACGACTAAATCAATTCCATGATATGAAGCATAATATTATGAAAGATTACATTAATGATGTGAAGTTAAAAAAAATGCAAGGTCATCTAGCTTATTTAAAATGGGTGTTTGACAAATGTCATCAATTCAAGCTTAGATTTCATGATATATAAATATAAATATATATAAGGGATTGATGTTGACCCTTTAAAGGTTGAAGCTATTCAATTTATAAAGCCTTCAATAACTCATAAGTAGCTCAATAACTTCTTGGGCAAAGTCTTTTGCATCAAAAGACTTATTCTTACCTTTATTGAGAATATTTCTCTATTAAGCACTTTTGAAGAAGAATTTTCCTTTTAAATAAGAGCAATTGCAATAAGAAGCTTTTGAGAGAATTAAGAATGTTTTGATTTCTCTAAGTACAATAACAATGCAAGTCAAAATGTTGTTATGGATTGTATCTAAGTTTAACCAATCATTATATTGGTGCTTTACTGAAATAAGAAGTGGATGGACAAAAGCACCTATTATTACCCAAGTCAATCTTTACATAGAAGTGAGTGTAATTATCCCCCTTAGAGAAACATTATCCAACACTTGTATTTATAGTGTAAAAACTGTGCCACTATTTATTAGCATACAAAATGCTTCTTATTACTCGCTCTGATATAATTAGATACTTACTCACCAAGCTAGTCTTGTTAAGGAGAATTGCTAAGTGGTTAAAATTATGTGTAAAGTTTGACATTAGTATTATCCCTTTAAAAACTATTAATATCAAGCATTTATAAATCTTCTAGCTTAATTCCCTTTCTAATAAGAAGAAATAATGTCTGATGAGATTCCAATGTATTCCATAAGGGGTCTTTCTCTATTAAGATAGAGGAAGGAGAATGACATTTGTATTTTGATGGTTCTTTGACTAGTTCAGTTGGAGGAGCCATAATTATACTTTTTGACCAAGTAGTAAAATCATTTCCTTAGCATACAACTTGAATTTTGTTGTACAAAATAATCAGGTTGAGTATGAATCCCTTGTGTTTGGACTCCTCACCATTAATCATGTAGGAACATATGCTTTATGTATTTATGGTGATTTTAATCTCATTTGTGAAACAACCAAGCTGTGAATTTACTCTTAAAAGAGCTATACTTACACCTTATAGAGTTACAGTGCAAACTTTGAAGAGCAAATTTCAATCTATTAGATGTGAGCATACTTTTAGATCATCTAATTATCATGTAAATGCTTTTAGAATTTTAGCTTGAAGAATTGTTATTCCATATAAAGAGGAACAATTTCATGTTTCTACCTTTAAGATGTCTTTGCCTTGCACCTTTTTACAATTCCTTACTCATGATCTTGAAGTTGTTAATAATTGGCATAGTCTTCTCAAAGGGGAAATAACATATCCCACTATCGCTTCTATCAAGAGCTTGAAAAATGTTATGCTTCTTAGTAATGCCTTGTATTATAAAAGGGCTAGTGGAATCCTAACAAGATGCATCTTTTTAATGGACACTCAAGAAAAGTTAAAACAAGCATATACATAGTGGTATGGAGTGGAAGGACCACCTTTAGACTATCACCTTTTGTGAGTAGGGTACTATTTGTCTTTTATGGTAAAAGACATTTCTGAATTATAAAACTCTTATGTTAAATGCTTATGGATACTTAATTCCATGAAATATAATTATGTCAGTAGTGTAAGAGATTGGTGTTGTCCTTGTATTGATTACTTGAGAAGAAATATACTCCCAATAAATTTTTAAAATGCAAAATTAGTGAAAAAGCATGCAAAGAAATTTCGCTTTTAAAATGATGAACTTTATCATTTATCTTTTGTAGGAAAGACATTGAGATGTTTACCTCCTATTGAAATAGAAATAATGTTAGCTAAAGTTCACTTTGGGTCTTATGTTAAGCATGAAGGGACAAAAGATTGTATCAACAGGGCCTATTGATAAAAAAAATCCAAACCTTTGTGTGTTTTGACTATTATTTCCAATCCTTTAAATTTTGGCAAATTTAGCTAAATTTGGAAATTTCTTGGCAATTATGTCTAATTTATAATTTTGATCAAAATTGAATGACTTGTCTCATGACATGGATGACATATTAGATTACATTTTAAGAACTTATGGCAACAATGATGATAAGAAACTTAAAATCCCATCCAATATGTCATCCACATTATAGGACAAGTCATTTAATGTTCATAAAAATTACAAATTGTATATAATTATCAAGAAGTTTACAAATTTGGCTAAATTTGCCAAAATTTAAAAGATTGGACATAATGGTCAAAACTCGCAAATGTTTGAATTTTTAACTAATAAGCTTATTGATAATTACTAAACATTGGGTATTATTAGACTACCATGAAAGACGATTCTTTTATTTTTCTAAAAAAAAAAAATATGTACCATGCCAACTGTTGTTATCCATGCTTCAATGATTGAACACTATAGTTGCGACCTCTTGGCCTTTTTATACTTCATTTGATATTATTAGCCTCATTAATCCACCATTAAAAGCTTATATCTAGATTCTTGTTGCAACTAAGTGTTTTAGTAAGTGGGTGAAAAAAGGCCATTGGACTAGTTTTTTAAATTTTATTTGAATAATGTAAAACCAATCCTTATAATCCCAACGAAAATGGACAAGTTGAAGCTACAAATAACACTCTTCTTAAAGTACTTAGTAGATGGTCCACGATGATTATAAAACTTGGCATGAAAAGCTTTTATTACCATAATGGACATATCGTACTTCAATTTATAGACCAATCGAGGCTTCTCCATTTTCTCTTATATGGTTTTAAAATAGTTCTTCCCACTAAATTCTAGTTCCTTTAGCAACATTAGCTTTAAGTGCACGGATTGATCCTGATGTTCAAAGGATGCTAGATCAAAGTGTTAGATGAAAAGCGAGACAAAGCTAATAAGAATCTAGTCATTTATCAAAGAAAATGAAGTTTAGCATATAATCATATGGTAAAAAAAAGGTTTTTTCAAGATAGAGATGTAATGTTACAAGTCATTGAGCATATCAAAAGAGATATTCCTATTTCAAAGTTCACTCCTGAGTAGAAAGATGCATACATAGTACATGAAATAATTGATAATGGTTATTGTAAATTTCTAAACCCAAAAACAAGTGTTTATAATTGCCCCGATTAAATTTGAGAATGTGAAGAAATTTCATATATATGGCAATTATCATGTTATTTTCTTTGTTAAGCATTTGACGCAATAAAGTATTGACTATTCATCTCATATAATTATATTTCATCCTTTTCTTTTATTATAATGTAGTATTGTGTGATAAATTATTCAATTAAAGGTTAAGGAGAGAAAATATAGAAAGCTAAGGAATCTATTTATATAACTTTAAAATGAAGTAGTGCAAATCAAGAGTTAAATCAAAAGTCTCAACTAAACTACTAAATTGCATCAGTCAAATACTCATATTAAACATTTAGAATTGAAATTGTTGGCCCTAGGCACCAAGAAGGGTGGGAGGGGGGGGTGGGGAGGGGTTGAATTTGTGTATAAAAATTAAAATTGGAAAGAGAGAAGAGAAATGAGTAGGAAAGAAACACACAATTTATAGTGGTTCGGGTATAAACAACCCTACGTCCACTCCCCAATTCTTAGAAATTGGGTGTTCTGCTATCTTTCAAAGGTGTTTTCAAGCTTACACTAAACTTTTACACTTGTGTTTTGAAGGCTCACACAATAACCTATACACTTGTGTTTTAAGGCATACATAACAACCTTTACACTTATGTTTTAACAGGCTCACACAACAACCTCTCTTGTGTTTTGAGGCTCACACAATAACCTATTACAATTGGTGTTTATGCTCACACCCAATAATGACTTAAAGAATAGAAAAGAGTGAGTAGCAAAATTGCAAGAGTTTGGGTACAAAGTTATCAATTCTTTTGGATTTACATTTGTTTGGTGAGGTATTTCTAGCTTCTACCCACCAAAGAAATAGTGCAATAAAACTATGTCCAAATCTCAAAGTTGTGCTAGACATAACTTGTATTAAATGCTTGTCAAATGAAATTTGCAGTCGAGACTGAAATTTGCAATCGTTATTTTTAAACTGTGTCTAACGACTAGTCCACATGGCATGAAACCATTGGTCTTTCCAAAAACTAGTCGTTGGATCTTTCTAACGGATCTTAAACTTTACGGTCCCTACTTCAAATTCGCGGTCGCTATTTTTCTTGTCTGACGTGATTGTCACCGAGAAATCGTCTGTCTAATATAGAAATGTTGTTTCTGAAATTCACAATTGCTACTGAAATTTGTGGTCGCTACTTTTGAATCTCAACAGCTACAACAACAACTTTTTCAAAATTCGCGGTCGCTAATTTCAAAGGCAGATTTTCATACTTAGAGTTTCTTGCTTCTAATCACTTCTATTTAACTCCTAATGAGATTCTATCTTAATATTTGCAAAAACAACACTTAAAATTGATATTAGATCCTTTCAATCTATATTGTCAAGATCAAAAGAGAGTATTGACTTAGGTTTGAATAACCTAGTCCAACAATGGGAAATATGAAATTGTTTGACTTATTTTTTCAATCTAGCTACAAGCTCCATTATAGTTGTTGGGGCTTCAAAAATCCAGCTCTGTTTCTTCAAAATCATCAGGTAATATTGATTTGATGGGTTTTGGATAATGTGTGTTTATCATGTTTTGTTCCTTCTGTTTATCCTTATTCCTTAAAGCTTTTAATGTTTTCTTTAATGTTATTATGAAATTATTTTTGTAGAATCACATTTGATTCTACATTTTTGTTTGTGGCTTGCTTTGAATTATTGGAGGAATTTTTTTGTGTGCTTGTTCTACTCCTCACCAGGTATGTAATTTTTCTTTGATTTTGCAGTGATGTTTGTTTTAATTTTAGAAGATTGATTTACTAATTTGGGAGGTTGGTAATTGGTTTATGGGGTTGTTTGATCTCAGAGTTTTGAATTTGTGGTTTTGAAGTGATTTATTGATTCAAATTTTGATTTGTGGTTTGCGATTTTATGGAATTGAATTGATTTGCAGTTTGGTTGGTCTCAGAGTTTTGAATTTGTGGTTTAAAATTATGTTATGAATTTGAATTTTGCTTTATGGTTTGTAGATTTATCGAATTGAATTGATTTGTGGTTTTGAATTGAGTTGTGGAATTGAATTGAATTATGATTTTGAATTGAGCTGTGAAATTGAATTGATTTGTAGTTTAGAATTGAGTTTTGCAAAACCATCTTCAAATTTATTAATTTGAATTGAGTTGTGGAATTGAATTGGTTTGTAGTTTAGAATTGAAATTTGCAAAATTATCTTCAAATTTATTGAATATACTTTCACTTTTCACTTTTCCCTACTTCAAAGTGCTATATATACTTTAATTTTCTAAAAAAATGTGTTTGTATAAAACAAGTCCAACCTAAAAGTGAGTATGAATCTTTGGACGATTCCGTGATGAGACTACTAGTTTTACTTACTACTAACTTTTATGAAACTAACCACAAATTTGGAAGATTAGCTAAAGTTACTTGTAGTTTTCTATTATAAAAAAGAAAGAGAAAACAATCCCACTGGATCAAAATTGCATAGAATTTGCCAGGAATGTTGATATTGATCGAATATAATTATATATAAATAAACCTTTTGGTTATTAGATAGTGAAAAGATTGATATTACCATATTATAGTGAAAATATTGATATCGATATTAGAGAAAGTAAATATAATATTTCAGTTATTATAATCTTTTGGTTATATTGATCAAAATATATAAATTAAACTCATTTTAAGTCATTTCTTCCATTAGAAAACACATTATATAAGAAGAAATACAAAGCAAAATCACTTGATTATTTCCCTTCCGTTTCGTTTCTTGACAACAAATATACTTTAAAGGGTCCTTATTATTATTTTTTTGATTAAGAATTATTTAAATAAGGTTTGAAAGGGTGTTTTAGATGCTTGCAAAATAAATTCAACTAAGTTTATAAATGAATATATAGCAAAATTTAGTTAATTTGATTAACTTGTTTTATGTTTATGTCTATACTAAGTATTACTCATAATGATTAATCATCTAAATAAATTAATTAAGTAAATATAGCTTTTGAAGAGGTACACATGTCCACCATTATAATGATATAGATAGATTCTTACATTTCACAACTTATAGTACAATGATTTCCTCCTTCAAAACAATCTATTGATACAATTAATTAAGTAACGTACTTTAATTCTAATCATTAGTTCATTAATTAGACAAATTAAATGCAATTGTTTTAAATTTTCATTTTTTTTTTGGTTTTTTAAATTTCTAGGCTAAAAACTGGATTCAATATCTAGCATTTAGCTTTGTGGTATCCAATTATGACCTTGGTGTTAATGGTGAGCCCTCCCTCTTGAAAAAGGAGGCTTTCTTCCATGGATCTCAACCATCAATCTGATTGCTTTTTTTTCTTTTAACAAAATAAAAATGATTTTGTTTATTTACAAATGTTTTCCTTTTTTTTTTTTTTTTTTTTTATTTGGACTGAAGTTTGAACTCGCAGATTCTAACATTAATGGATACAAACCTCATAATCCTGCTCTTAAATCCACTCTAGATTATATATTTTCCTTTTCTATGTATTTCGTTAATATCTCAAACAAATTTGACAACCTAAACCTACAAGATTATATACAATTCATCAGACTTCAAAAAAAAAAATTCAAATTTCAGGTAATAGACATCCATTAGATTTAAATACTTGACATATTCCTTATCCTTGAATCTACATCCAACGGGAAAAAAAAAAATTCCACACCCAATGATTATATCCATTTCATTTACTAAGGAAAAGTATAATATGTATGTGTCGGAATCAACTTGATAATATTACATAAATTATTTTTTAAATTCCTTTTGACCATATTGGTTTAGAAATATTTGTATTTTTTTTATCTAGAAAAAAAAAGAAGAATGAAACTTAGGATTTTAGGATAGGTTATTCTGCAAATTACGAAGATATGAAAACACAACCTATAAAATTACAAAAGAAAAATATAGCCTAAAAAATTACAAAAGGAAAACATAACAAAATTAGGAGTGTGGGTAAGGTAGGAGGAATGTGGTGTGTTTAATGGTGGAAAAGAATGTATTGGGCACCCGCACTCCCCTCGTGTGCACTATCTATCAATGGCAACTCATCCCTTCAATTATCATCATTAATGGCATGCATAAAATATGTTACACTGCAGATCACACTATCTCGATCCTTATTTACACTCGCTATAATATTATAGTTTTAGTAGTAGTAGATAGTGAGATTTTATTCTAAGTGAAATTAATGTTATGTTTGGTTTAATATGGAATTCAATTTAATATTATACAGATAGAGAGAATGTGAAGAATATTTATCATTCCATTTGGTTACTATTTTGAGACTGAGTATGCAAACATTGATAGCCATTTTTGTAAAATTAAAGTCTATATGGGTATATTTATGTGCTAACTCCTCAAGGGGAATCGGGTTTTGTCTAGACATCTTTAAGTTAAAAAAAAGATTGATAGATTGGCGATTGAAATATTATTGTTAGTTATATATTTTTGGGTAATTACTAACGAGGATATATATGTGTTCATTGTGATAAACCAATATGAAAAAAAGGGGAAAAAGGATGATGTTATTACTTGAGCATCTTCAAGATAACTACATATGCATACATATGCTATTTACATGTCATGGTAAAATTGAAAGATCTAGTATATGAACAATGATGATGCTTTTCTCACTTATTATTGAAAATCATGTGTAAATGCTCAATAATTATTCTGAAATTGATAGGATCATATTTATTTTTTTTCATTTTCAAAATAAAAAATAAAGGCATTATCATTTTTAATGTAATTTGTAAAGGAATATACATTCTATATGGAGGATTGACATTTCAATTCATATATCTATGTCAAAAGATGTATAATACTAACATTGCTAGGTATAGGTTGGTACATAGGATTTAAAAACTAACAAGGTTGCCGGATACAAAGGATTTACTGTATTTATTATGAAATGAAACTTTGCTGCAGGTTATTAACTCGTGAATAAACAATAAACTAGGTAGCAAAGACCCATAACCACACATCTATTCACTGTATTTCTCCCTTGTCTGTCTTTCATGATTTATGTCTATTATTTCTATAAGAACTTATTATCATATCACTAATTAGATTGAAATTTATTTTAGCTCTCTCAGATTTGCTGTTATATATTCGTGTTTAGATTTTTTACTGCACCATGTATGTGTTTGCATCATTAGTATTTTTTTTTTTTTAGATCTTTCAAATCTTGTTTATTATGATATGTTAGGTGTTTGATAATCTAAGAAGAAGAGGGTGAAAGAATTAATGAATAACTATAAAAGTGTTTATGTTATTTAGTTTAACATTATTTTTATTATTTCGAAGTAAATGTTATTATGTTGTGATGACCCAGATTTTATGTTGTGTCGATGCTAGGGAACGGGAAAACTTAAGGCCTCTAGAACCCATAGCAAACCTAATTACTCATGGTTGAAGCCCATTTCTAAGCTCTATGATACCTTAAATCTTAAATTATATATGTTGGCTTATAAACCTTACTAGATTTCATTTGCTTTACGTGAGATTCTTAGGACAACACAAATGGGAGACAAGGATTCAAGCTAAGTATGATCCCAAACATTTCATAAAAATAATTCCTTACATTATACAATGACCATTTAATTCAATTATTGTCATGTTATGATCGAGGGATCTAGATTCACCAACCAATTTCTTTTGTTATTTCCTTTTCTTACTTTCATTATATACAAATTGTTAAACATAAAATTCTCCCATTTTGACAATCATAAATCAAGGATCCATTTAAGGTCACTCAAATTATAACATTCTTTCCATAGTCATAAGCATTCAATATTTGCTTACATAGGCCAAAAATCTAAGTATGCCTTGACATCATTTCTATTAATTAAACATCTTAACCATTTTGCCTTACATTAACCTTAGACATATACATATGACATTATTCATAATTTAGAGTTTACGAAGATTACTAAGAATACAAGATATAACTTAACATTTTCTTAATACATTTATAACTTTTCCAATTATACATATACATCATTACTATAGGCAACTATGAAAAAACAATGTAGTGCCTTAACAATATGTGATACATAACTAAAAACCTTGATTTATAACCTTTAACCTTTAGCCATTAATCATGGTATCAATCTTATGTTCAACTTGTAAAACAATCTATATGTATTTGGGAGGGGGAAGCACCTTTTGAGAAATCAGTGAGGAATTTATATTGTCCATATACATACTCGTATGCTTGTACATGAATGCATGTATAACTATAGGGCACATCATTTGCTTACGTCATTTTCTTGGCAAAACATTACATATATGGATTGCCAAGTCCATGTGAATCCTTTATTGGTTTCCTTATCTTTCTCACATAAGGGAGTTGCCTCTCCAGCTATACGCTTTAGAGGGAGTTGCCTTACTATTCACATCATTTACTTATCTCGAGGAATTTTTCTCACCAGCCATGTCGTGCAAACATAATATTACATTCATTTCACATAAATTATAATCCTTGTATAGATAGCTATAACTCTTTGGATTCTTACTTCTTCTTTAATCTACCCCATATCACATGACATTTAAACATAGTATTACATTCAATTTATTTCATAAGAATGCATATGACTTTCATAACAACTAAGGTCCTGCACCTTTTATTGCTAGCTATAACTATTCCTTACTTTAGCTTTACCCTTTCTCTATCTCTTTGCGTAGCCTTATTTGCTCTTAGCTTTATCCATACTCTTCTAAATCATCTCACCCACACACATGCCTAATCACAGACACTCATTGCATCATTACTATAACATCTAAAATATGAAGAGTCACTCAAACTCATATGTAGAATACATAACATATATCATAATTGTTCAAAAACCCTTATAAGGACAATGATGTCCTAAACATAATCCAAGAATGTAAACATAACTTTCATTAACTCTAGCTTATAATATAACTATAATCATTCATACTCAACTCATTGTCACCATTTTCATTTTTATCTTATTCATAATATAAAAAATTAACAAGACCTTAAAATCATGTTGAAATCCATAATTATAATCCTTAACTCATTTCATAATCATCAATTTATACTTCTAAATTTATCAAAATATTCATTTCTCATCATAAATCATCCATATACTCATTAAGATATTTATGTATTATCCTACCTTATATAAATGACGAACATCTCCTCCATTCACATGTAACACTAATCATGAGGTATAGAGTGTCAAACAATATAAAAAAAAAATCAATTTAACAATAATTCTCTTCATAAACATAATTTATTTAGATTAAGGACTGTGTAAACCCATTAAGACATCAATATTTTCTTCATCTCAACCATGGCATAAAACACTATTCAACATTTAATTCTCATATTAAACATAAATATTAAGAAGCTAATTAACATTTTAAAAGTGAATAATCATAAAGAATTCATGTAATTAACTCATATACATCTACACCTTTCAAAGCTCCAATTGTATACTGCATTAATATTACCTTTAGTTCAATTAAGGTTTAAAACACCAGTTAAGTTCAATTCTCTTCTTACATATGAATATAACAACACTAATTAACATCTAATTAACCATTAATCATCAAGAGTTGAAAGAAACAACCCACACACTTCAAGCATTTCTAAGACTCCTTTTGAAGATAACATCATTTTTCATGTCATTCTATCACCAAACTTCACGTCTTCCATCACCACCAAGCTCAAAATCACCATAAATACACTTATTAAAGCATATAACAAATATATAATAAATATGGCAAAGTATAACTTACTAGAAATAAAGAGACAAAAGTCACTAACTTGATTACAAGATGGAAGAACATGAATGAGCAAACTTCATTATGCTATCTAGTTTCGGTAGCAATGGATGGAGGAGATGCCTTGGGAGAGTTTATTTATGTTTTGGACTACTAACAGCTGAGGAGAAATGGAGAAGAATTCATTTTTAGGCTGAAGATAAAGTAAAAGAGTGTAAAAGGACTAAATTTCCCGAATGGAGAATTATAGAAAAAGTCCATAAAAAATGCTACTTCTAACCCATAAACTTATGCTTCCACCCTTTTGTCCTTTTCTTTAATACACTTAAAACACCATTTTAGGCATTAATAATGATAGAAAAAGGAGTTAGAGTCATTTTTATGAGGAAGGTAATGATAAAAAGGTGTGAAAAGATTAAAATGCCCAAATAGAGCATTTAAACATTTCAGAAGCTTTGCTTCTAACATTTTTTTCCTTTCTTTAACACACTTCAAACACCAACTCTAGAATTATAAAATACATCTAGGAAAAATCATTATCATGTCATTTAAATGTACATAGGCATATATTAAATAAACATAGGCCGCGACATTAAGACATGGCAATTATGCAATTATCCAACTATTCCTTCCTTCTTCTAAGATACTTTAAATACCAATTTTATGCATATAAAATATTTTTTAAACAAATTCATTAATATGTCATTTTATCACACATGAAGCACACTTATATGCATCAATAGCCATCAAATATCTTACATCTAACTTATACCTTAACTTTCATCACACATGAAGCATATACACATACATTTCAATAGCCATCAACACCTAACTTATAGCTTAACTTTCATCACACATGAAGGATGATGAAAGTTGATGGCTATTGATGTATATAAGTGTGCTTCATGTGTGATAAAATAACATATTAATGAATATAAAATACTTGCACATACTTTATGCATATACTTTATGCATATAAAATACTTTCATCTCACATGCATCAATAGCCATCAATTATTGATTGCTTATACCTTAACTTTCATCATCCTTTTTCATTTCTTTTAATATATTTTTAACAACACTTCCTTTCATATAAAATATTAATATACTCTTCATTATTAAACCTTTAATATCATCAATCATGCATGTTCATCAATCATCCTTTCTTGCATATGCATACTTATGCATCATAACTGACACTTACTTTCTCCTTATGACTTCAAAATTTTCACCTTCATATCTCTTACTCATCCTTTTTAACTCATATCATATCCTAGTTAATCATCATTATAACATTAAAATCATCACAATTTCATCAAATTTAGCCTCCTCATGCTCATCACTTAGGAGCAGGAGTCTTCATTTATGAGAGACCACTAGGAACTAAGTTTTAGGCCTTACAAATCACCCTCCCTTACATTATTCATTCTCGAATTCTTATACCATTCATGCCTAACTTCCTTTTCAACTTATACTTATTAATCTTAAGTCATAGATAAACAATCAAAGTTAATTAATGTCCATTCTTAAGGAAGTTTTAAGGGAAAGAGATTTAAAATCTCTTAAAATTCTTTTAAAATGCTTATATAAAAAATTCATTCAAAACAATTTTGAGCTTCAAATCTGATTTTAAATCTTGGAATGACTTGTTATAATTTTGAGGGGGTCCTTCATAACCATAATTAAGAGATTCCATTACCCATTTTTTGGTTAGGAATAAATCCCATACCCTTGAAAACTATCCTTTCCCTTTTCAAGTAGTCTAAAGGATACATGTAGTTGAATAATCTCAATCCCTAATCTTAACTTTATCTCTTATCATTTCATGTCTTTACTTATTATCATTTTTATCTCCTTATCTCTCTTTTTACATCATTATTGCTCATCTTGCTACCATATCATCATATCCATATTCAATATCTTCACATCATTTGGTTTTTCATAAAATTATATCATTTCCTATTTCTTAAATCATATCATCATTATATCATGTCTTATTCTATGTCAACATATCATAACTTACATCATAACGTATCATTATATCACTATAACATTCATATTCTTATCATTCATTATTGTTTGGATCCACTTATAATATATGACATATCAAAACTTATTCTTATGCATCATCTTAGCATCATGAATTCATCCTGCATCTTTATATATCTAATCATGTATAACATATCATGAAAATAATCAAATCATTTCATGACATATCATATACACATACATTTCAACATCAAATGCCTTAATGTCATAATACATTAAGCATAAATTATGCTTGAGTTCATAACATCAAGCATATCACCTTATATTAGTTCCACACATTTAGTATACAAAGCTTCATATGATGAACATACATAACATTTCACTACTTAAATGTAGGATCCTAACTCAAGGGAACTAATAAGACATGGTGGAAATCCTATGCCTCTGCAAGTCAAAGCTAATTATCCTCATATGTCTCTTATCATTCTTATCATCTCTTAGCCATGTCTATTTCTTTCTATCCTTAAATGTCTGACCATATAAACCTTCCTTTTAAAACAATTTTGTCATGACTCAAATTATAGGCCATACTAACACTAAGGAATCGCTTGAGGCCTTAAGAATCTATGGCAATCCTAATTAGCAGTGGTTAAAACCCATTTTTATGCTCTCTGATATCTTAAATCTTAAATTTATGTGTTTTCCAATAAACCTTTCTAGCTTTTGTTTGCCTTAGTATAGATTTATAGCATAAAATAAATGAGAGATAGGGATTCAAACTAAGCTTGGTCCCAAACATGTTATAAAAATAATTTCTTATATTATGCAATGACCATTTAATTCAACTCTTATCATGTCATAACTGAGGGAGCCTACACTTACTAGTTGATTCCTTTTATTATTTCCTTTTCTTACTTTCATTATATATAAATTATTAAATATAAAACTCTCATGTTTTTATGATCTTAGAATCAGTGGTCCATTTAAGGCTGTTACATCTATAACATTCTTTCCATTATCATAAGCATTCAATATTTATCTTACATGGGCCATAAATATTAATATGCCTCAACATCATTTTCATTAATCATTTATCATAACTATTTTTCATTATATTGACCTTAGTGATACAAACCAGATTATGGAGTTCCTAATTCAGATGCTAAGTTTTAAGAATTTCCCAAGATGATCAAGAACAAGATAAAGATTCAATCTTTAAAATCCAACTAAACCTCTAGAAAACCTATTTCTAGCAACTTAAGTTATAAAGATTTATATTTTGTTAACTCAAATCCCTAAATTGACTAAGTAATTCAAATATTAGAATTAACTAATTTGTGAAATTACTAAGCCTTAACAATTTCATGAAGTCCTTTCAAGAACTCAAGAAGAGAATAAATATCATCAAAACTTTTAATTATCAGGAAAAAAAACTAAATACAAACTCATTTTTAGAGCCTTTTATAGGCTTACAAGGCTTAAACTAATATAATCCTAATAAAAGATGGAAAATAATCTTCCTAATATATTCTTAAACACAATAGGACTTGTATTCCTTCCTAAATACTAATTTCTTTAATCTTTCCCAAATAAAATAAGGGCAATATTAAAGGCATATGATTGGCTACTAAAGAATTTAAGATTACAAAAAATTTATGTCAAAACTTGCTTGAAGTCGTATGACCATGTGCATGGCCGTGTCGCCATATTCTGCCAAAGGATCGTGAAGTTGCACGACCATGCACATGACCGTACCATAAGTTTTTGCCAAAATTTTATGTTTGCTCTTAATGATACAAAACCATGCACATGGCCATGCCACATCTTTCTGCAAGAAACATTGTTAGCCTTTTGGTGGTGCACGACCATGCACACGACCATGATTTAACTTTTTGCCTCAATTTCCTCTCTTCATGAATTAGCCTCAATTTGAATCAAGCTATGTTGGAATGAATGGCAGATAAGGTAAACCAAGAGGGGGGGGGGGGGGCGGGTGAATTGGGTTGAAAATAAAAACACAAACATATAAAAGACAGAATGTAATGACCATTGTCATTTACACAACTCATAGTATCCATGTCTGAAAATACATATGCAAAAAGGTTTATCCATCATACACACACAATCTAACATGTATTTAATGTACATATATGTTAACTAATGTCAAGACTAGTGACGATAACTAGTTCCTATCTAAATATATGTACGTGACACAAGGAGAGAGTTGGAATTCAGCCGATGACTTATGGTCCATGTGTCTCAATGCAAAACTCTAAGCACCAAAGTATCCAATCCCTATTCTTCGGTATCTGAAAAATATAATTGGGATTTGGTGAGTCACGACTTAATGAATAAAAATAATGATTATATTCTTATGTCATAACCAACAATCAAATATCATCAGGATATATTACAAGTTTAACATTTGACTATGCAAGTGTAAGTGCAATAGATTAATTTTTGTCGTGACCATGCAAGGCAAACACTGCTTCCAAGAATTCATGTGATTCAAGTGACATTTGATTTTGCTGGCCAGCATATAACAAGTGATTCATTTGACCAATAAGATGTGCCAATGGGACCTATTGGTGCATCTTTCATGTGATTAATAACATGTGCCAATGGGACCTATTGGTCCATCTTCCATGTGATTTGCAAGTGTTTGACAAGCCGATCACAATATCCTTTTAGCTCCATGTGCAAGTGCTCATTCACAAATGGTATACCAACTAATCATTAAGAGCATATGATTCTCACTTGACTTATATTCACATGTAAAATGTAACAATTCAATCATATATACATGTAATAGAACATAATCACATCATAAAATTATCACACATATACACATTAGAATCTAATTATCGTTTTTACTCACCTTTAGATGTGACCAACCTTTATGGTAGGTTTGGTTCTCTCTCTAGGGCTTCCTCAAAGTTTGGAGATGCTAACATTTGATACATACATGGTTATGAATGCTTGGTATTTAGCTATGGCATGATTCATGCAAGTGGACCTAGTGTTTATGCATATTTTTCTTATATGGCAACCTGAGCTTGCTACACTCGCACAAAAATAACTCTAGATATAATTATCTAAATGACCTAATTTATTTTTTTAAAACAAACTAGAAACATAATGAGACAAGATATTCGAATCTCAAGCCAATATCAGACACATAAAAAATGTGGTGAATTTTTAAAATTTTCCCATTGCAATGTCATCTCAGTCTGAGTAGGTCTTATATTCCTAGGTGTATCTAAAATTTTACAAATCCAATTGCAATAATAATCTACCATCAATTACAAAACATATAAATTAAAATTTTTTATGTTTTATTCATTGTCTAATTCAGTCTATAAGGTCACCAAAACAAAGGACCAATCTCAGGGTGAGTAGGTTTGTAACATGTTGACAAATAGTCATGATCAAGGGACAATATCTCAAAAACCATATTGGATTTGGCAAAACTATTGCATAGGTATGTAGATCATAAATAAATATGCAACTTTAAAGTTTGGGCCATCATCAAATTCATAATCTATGGCCATCAAATTATTGGAAAATAAAATTAAAGGAAAGGTGGGGTTTCATCTAGGTACTGGGTCAGTCACAATCAATGAGCCATATCTCTTTCCACTCAACAAATCAATCAAAAATTTTTTACATATATTTAGAGGGGATATAACCCTACAAATTTAATTTTCAACACTTTGTCAAAATCAGAACAGAAGGCTATCAAAATATAATAAAACAGAAAGACTGAGGTCATCTCGGTTGGTTGTGAAAAAACCCTAATAAACGAGCCGTAACTCCTCACACACACCAAATCAAGCAAAACTATTTCATATGCATTTATATGGGATATAAAGCTACAACTTTCATGTCTTTCACTTTCCCTAGTTCCTCTTCTAGGGCTATGAAATCATGGGTACAAAATTCTGCTCTAATAGCAAAATTCAACACAAACAACTCTTATTCTCATGAATTTCAACTTCTATCCAAGAGCTTTACCTCAATTACTCCATAATTCTCACTAACCATGCATAATTAAAATGTCATGAGAGGTTAATTTCAATTAAGGAGAAGATAAATTAACTTACCTATTATCCCATATTTAGAAAACCTTAGGACTCTTTCCTATGCAACCCACACTTCGTCGTCTCTTTCTTCTTCTTCTTCTTTTTCTTCTTCGTTTCTTTCTTTCTTCCTTAGCTCTCTCTCCCTTCTGTTATAACTCATGTCTAACCCCTTAATTGTGATCCTACTGGGTCAAAAATTCTACTTGGAAGCCTATTGCAACAAGACAAAATCATGGTGTTGCATTCCTATTGGTTAGAATTTCACTTTCCTCTTTTAGTCCCTCTTCTTCACTCTTTAAGTACCTTCATCGATCTCTTAATTCCTAGATGCTCCTTATACTTTAAAATAAGCTCTATAACACCATTTTTTATGATGCTATAACAAGCACTTTTCAATTTGTCATGCAACTATACAAACACTACATATATGTTCAAGTGTCCCAAATGGAACGACGCAAGTGTTATTGTCATGCTTCTACAATTCACATGTCTAAATGATTATTTATCCAATGCATATGTTAATGTGGGATTTCATATCATTTATGCAATGAATATCTTCATGTGATAATGCTAATGAATGTGGATAGGGATGTTACATTTCTTCCCCTTTTATAAAGAATTTCGTCCTCGAAATTCAATACCTGTAATCAAATATGGATATTGTCGTTTTATGTTCACTTTGGTTTCCCATGTAGCCTAATCTTGTAAGTGGTTTCTCCATAACACCTTAACTAAAGGGATTTCTCAATTTTGAAACTGTTTTCTCTTATAACCGATGATTTCCACTGGTTCTTCAATGTAGCTTACATCATCTGTAATTGTTATCGTTGGATCCCTAAGTATATGTGTAGGATCAGACCGATACTTCCTGATCATACTCATATGGAATACATCATGAATCTAAGCCATCTCTGGTGGTAGTGCTAGCCTGTAAACCAATGGACCAATTTTTTCTATGATCTTATATGGTCCTATGTATGGAGGACTCAGTTTCCCGTTATTGCCAAATCGAATTATGCCTCTCCATGGTGAAACTCGAAGGAACACTTTGTCTCCCATCTCATATTCCATTTCTCTTCTGTGTTGGTCTGCATAGCTCTTTTGCTTGTCTTGTGCTGCTTTAACTTTGCTCTTGATTACCTTCACCTTGTCTGTAATGTCTTGCACTAGTTGTGGCCCTTCTAAAACACATATCCCTTCTTCATCCCAATATATTGGACTTCCACATTTTCTTCCATATAGTGCTTCATATGATGCCATTTGTATACTGTTATGATAATAGTTATTATAAGCAAATTCAATCAAGGCAATATATTCATCCCATGCACCTTTGAACTCTATCACACAAGCTCAAAGCATGTCTTCATGTGTCTGAATTGTCCTTTTTGATTACCCATCTATTTGAGGATGAAAAGTAGTACTAAAACATAACTTGGTACCCAATGCCTATTGCAAAGTGACCCAAAATCGAGATGTAAATCTTGGATCTCTATCTGATACAATGGACACTAGAATGCCATGTAATCTGACAATTTCATCCACATATTTCTTGGCTAAGTGCTTAAGTGAACTACCCCACCGAATAGGCAAAAAGTGAGCCAACTTAGTTAGTCTATTAATGATTACCCATATAGCATCATTCTTCTTCAAAGTCCTTGGTAACCCATATACAAAGTCCATGGTTATTCTTTCCCATTTCCATACTGGAATCTTTTATGGTTTCGATTTTTCAGTTGGTGCTTGATGTTCTGTTTTGATCTGCTGACAAGTCAAACATGTTGAAACATAGGCTACTACAACTTTCTTCATTTTAGGCCACCAAAAATGAGATCATAATGTATTGTACATTTTTGTCATTCTTGGATGCATGGCATATGAAGCATTATGTGCTTTTTCCAGGATTTCTCTTTGCAAGTTTCTGACATTAGGCACACAAATATAAGAGCCTAACATCAAGGCATCATTTTAAATATCAAAATCAACATGTCTCCCCTATTTTATCATTTTAACCATTCTATGTAACTTTGGATCCTTGCCCTGTGCTTCCTTAATTTGATCATGCAACATTGGTCTCACTTGAAAAGTAGCAATCAATACCCCATTCTTTTGTATGTTTAGTTCCATATTCATAGCTCATAATTAAACTAAATAAGACAATGGAAATACCTGTAAATGAGCTACACTGCTTCTTGATTTCCTGCTCAAAGCATTAGCAACTATATTTACCTTATCTGGGTGATATTCAATGGTACAATCGTAATCTTTAAGTAGTTCTAACCACCGCCTCTATCTCATGTTTAATTTTTTTTGGCTCATCAAATACTTCAAGCTCTTGTGATATGTAAATATCTGAAAAGTTTCTCCATACAAGTAGTGTCTCCATATTTTCAAAGCAAACACAACGCAACAAGTTCTAGGTTATGTATTGGGTAAAATAATTCATAAGGTTTCAGTTGTCTAGATGCATATGTAATTACCTTACCATGCTGCCTTAAAACACATCCCAAACCTTGATGAGAGGCATCACTATATACTATAAATCCTTCATTACTAGTAGGAATGGCTAACACTAGAGCTGATGTCAATCTATCTTTTAATTCATCAAAACTCTCATGACATGCTATAGACCACTGAAATGGTACATTTTTTCGAAGTAACTTAGTCAAAGAAGCAGCTATAAGTGAAAATCTCTCAACAAATCGATGATAATACCCAGTTAGTCCTAAGAAACTTCAAACTTCTACAACATTCTTTAGGGTTTCCCATTTTACTATTGCTTCAATTTTGTTTGGATCCACCTCTATGCCCTTTTTAGAAACTATATGTCCTAAAAATACCACATGGTCAATCCAAAACTCGTACTTGTTTAATTTAGCAAATAACCATTTTTCTCTCAAAATTTGCAACACAATCCTTAAATGTTGTTCATGCTCCTCTCTACTCCTTGAATACACCAGTATGTCATCAATGAACACAATTACAAATTTGTCTAAGTAAGGCTGGAACACTTGGTTCATAAAAGCCATAAATGTTATTGGTACATTAGTCAAACCAAATTGCATTACCAAAAATTCATAATGCCCATACCTGGTTCAAAAAGATGTCTTCGGTACATCTGAGTTTGAAATTTTGAGATGATAATATCCTGATTTTAGGTCAATTTTAGAAAACACCCGTGCCCCTTGTAACTGGTCAAATAGATCATCTATCCATGGTAAAGGATACTTGTTCTTCACAGTGACCTGATTTAACTGCTTGTAATCAATACACAACCTCATTGTCCTATCTTTCTTTTTAACAAATAATACTAGAGCACCCTATGGTGACACACTAGGTCTGATGAATCCTTTTGCAAGTAGTTTCTGCAATTGGGTCTTTAATTCTCTCAACTTAGCTGGAGCCATTCTATAAGGTGGTATGGATATAGGTGTAGATCCTAGGACTAGCTCAATTGTGAATTATATCTCCCTATCAAGTGGCAAACCAAGTAAGTCCACTGGGAACACATCTGAAAACTCATTCACCATTAAAATATTCTCAAGTAATTCATTTGTTAACCTTATGTCTACCACGTGTGCCAAATAAGCCTCACAACCACTTTTAATCATACGAAAAGCCTTGATAGCATAAAATAGACATGTAGGTGCAATTTGCCTTCCCCTTGAAACACAACCCTTGTATGATTTGGAGATTCTAGAACAACTTCCTCAGTAAAATAATTCACTATTGCATGATATTTGGATAACCAATCCATATCTAGTATCATATCAAATTCATGTAGTGGCAATAGTACTAGATCAATATTCAACTCAACGTCATCAATGTAAATCAGACAATCACGACATACCTTATCCATAATCATCACATCTCTTAGATGAGTACTAACACATAGATTAAAACCTAAAGGTTGATGCTTACTACATAATTGTGATGCCATGTTCAATGAAATGAATGAATATGTGGAGCTAGGATCAATTAATGCATTGACTTCAAAATCATGGAGAAAAAGTTTACCAGTGATTACTTCTTGAGCAGCAACAGCTTCTTGCCTAGTCATGGTAAGTACTATGGCCTGTGATGGGGGTCTAGAATGTTGACCTTCTGATCTGCTCATACTTTGGTCAATTGTAGTTGTTTGACTTCTGCCTTTGCCTTTACCAAATGATACTACAACTCCACTTCCCTTTGAAACTTCAACGGTGGGCTTTGATGTAGCTTTACCTCTGCCTCTGCCTCTCTCTGACATTCTAGATTTTTCAGGACAATCTCTAAGCATATGATTAAGAGACCCATAAAAGTAGCACCCCCCAGTTAATTTTCTACATTCACCCATATGTTGCCCACCACAATGTACATATGAGGGTCATTTTTGCATAACTTGACCTTGACCTCTACCTACATAAGATGAAAGTCCTACTCCTCTGCGTTTATAGCTAGAGTAACCACCCTAGCATTAGACTGTGAAGGCATATAATCTCCACGTTTACCTTTCTTTCTGTTAAAATCCCCCATATCTTTCTTTCTGTTAAAATCCCTCATAAACTTAGTAGGCCCTCTTTTTACTTATTGCTCCATCATTTCTTTTTCTAATCTTTCCACCCTGATTGCAACAGCTTTTAGTTTGGTATAACTTTCAAGATCTGCAGTTGTGATATTACTTATGATCTCATATCTCAAACCCTCTTTAAATTTTTGACATTTGTCTTTATCAGTGGCTACCATGAAGGACACATAATGAGATAATTGATTGAATTTTACCTCATATTCAACTATAGTCATCTATCCCTGCTTGAGGTTCAAAAACTCTCTTCTTTTATCATCTTTATATACTTCTAGCATGTAATTGTTATTGAACTCACGAAGAAAGTCATCATATGTAAGCACTAGAGGCTGGGCATCACTCCCTATAATGGTTTCCCATTAATCGCATGCATCCCCCTATAATAGTGACACTACATAATCAAACTTTTCTTTCAGTGTGCATTTCCTCAAGTTCAAAACTCTATGTTCTTTTTAGCCATATCTCTGCCACTGATGGATTTATGCTTCCATTGAAGTCAACTGCACCCTGTTTTCTTATTTTATCATACCTTTTCTCTCTTTGAATTCTTGTACCCTATACTATTGGTTCACCAATTCTATGTTGTGGTTGACTATGAGATATGTGTTATGCATGAGAATGTGTAAGATATCTAATTTTGTCAATAGATTGATCTCTTAATGGTTGGCATGATGCTTCTATGGAATGCAAATTGGCTGACTCCTTTCTCCTTGGTGAGCCATGGGTACTACCATGACTACCTTCTGCTAATGCCCCATAGACATATAAGACTATGTCATATGATAATGCAAAATAGTCAGAAGTCATGTTAAGTTCATATGTATGTCCCTATGGAACCTATCCCCGCTTTGATACCAAAATCTGTAATGACCATTTTCATTTACAAAACTCACAGTATCCATGTTTGAAAATACATATGCAAAAAGGTTTATCCATCATACACACACAATCCAACATATATTTAATGTACATATATGTTAACTAATGTCAAGATTAGTGACCATAACTAGTTTCTATCTAAATGTATGCACGTGACACAAAGAGAGAAAAAGTTGGAATTTAGCCGATGACTTATGGTCCATATGTCACAATGCAAAACTCTAAGCACCAAAGTGTCCAATCCCTATTCTTCGATATCTGAAAAATATAATTGCAATTTGGTGAGTCGAGACTAAATGAATAAAAACAATAATCAGATTCTTTTGTCACAACCAACAATCAAATATCATCAGGATACATTACAAGTTTAACATTTGACTATGCAAGTGCAAGTGCAATAGATTAATTTTTATCATGACCATACAAGGCAAACACTGCCTCTGAGAAGTCATGTGATTCAAGTGACATTTGATTTTGCTGGCCAGCATATAACAAGTGATTCATTTGATCAATAACATGTGCCAATTGGACCTATTAGTGTATCTTCCATGTGATTAATAACATGTGCCAATGGAACCTATTGGTCCATCTTCCACGTGATTTGTAAGTGTTTGACAAGCAGGTCATAACATCCTTTTGGTTCCATATGCAATTGCTCATTCACAAATGGTATACCAAGTAATCATTAAGAGCATATGATTCTCACTTGACTTGTATTCACATGTAAATGTAACAATTCAATCACATATGCATGAAATAGAACATAATCACATCATAAAATTATCACACATATACATATTAGAATATAATTATCATTTTTGCTCACCTTTTGATGTGACCAACCTTTATGGTAGGTTTGGTTATCTCTCTAGGGTTTCCTCAAAGTTTGGAGATGCTAACATTTGATACATACATGGTTATAAGTATATCAAAATGATTATGAATGATTGGTATGCAACTATGGCATGATTCATGCAAGTGGACCTAGTGTTTATGCATATTTTCCTTATAGGCAGCCTAAGCTTGCTACGCTCTCATAGAAATAACTATAGATATACTTATCCAAATGACTTGATTCTTTTTTTAAAACAAACTAGACACATAATGAGATAACATATTCGAATCTCAGGCCAATATCAGACACACAGAAAATGTGGTGAATTTTTAAATTTTTTCCTGTTGCAATGTCATCTCAGTATGAGTAGGTTTTATATTCCTAGGTGTATCTCAAATTTTACAAATCCAATTGCAATAATAATCTACCATCAGTTACAAAACATATAAATTAACATTTTTCATGTTTTACTCATTTTTCTAATTCAATATATAAGGTCACCAAAACAAAGGACCAATCTTAGGGTGAGTAAATTTGTAACATGTTGACAAACAGTCATGATGAAGGGACAATATCTCAACAACCATGCTAATTTAGCAAAAATATTTCATAGGTAAGTAGATCAAAAATAAATATACAACTTCCAAGTTTGGACCATCATCAAATTCTAAATCTATGGCCATCAAATTCTTGGAAAATAGAATTAAAAGAAATGTGGGGTTTCATCCGAATACTGAGTCAGTATAATCAATGAGCAATATCTCTTTCCACACAACAAATAAATCAAAAATTCTTTACAGGTATTTAGAGGGGATATAACCCTACAAATTTAATTTTTCACACTTTGTCAAAATCAGAACATAAGGCCATCAAAATATAATAAAATAGAAAGACTGAGGTCATCTCAGTTGGTTGTGAACCAACCCTAATAAAGGAGCCATAACTCCTCACACACATCAAATCAAGAAAAACTGTTTCATATGCATTTATATGGGATATAAAGCTACAACTTTCATATCTTTCACTTTCCCTAATTCCTCTTATAGGGTTATGAATTCTTGGGTACAAAATTCTACTCTAACAGTAAAATCCAACACAAACAACTCTTGTTCTCTTGAATTTCAACTTCCATCCAAGAGCTCTACCTCAGTTACTCCATAATTCTCACTAACCATGCATGGTTAAGATGTCATGAGAGGTTAATTTCAGTTAAGAGGAAGATAAATTAACTTACCTATTGTCCCATAATTAGAAAACCTTAGGACTTTTTCCTAGGCAGCCCACTCTTCTTCCTCTCCTTCTTCTTTTTCTTCTTTTTCTTCTTCCTTTCTTTCTTCCTTAGCTCTCTCTCTCTTCTGATATAACTCACATCTAACCCCTTAATTATGATCCTAATGGGTCAAAAATTCCACTTGTAAGCCTATTGCAACAAGACAAAATTATGGTGTTGCATTCCTATTTGTTGGAAGTTCACTTTCCTCTTTTAGTCCCTCTTCTTCACTCTTTAAGCACCTTCGTCCATCTCCTAATTCCTAGATGCTCCTTATACTTTAAAATAAGCTCTATAACACCATTATTTATGATGATATAACAAGCACTTTTCAATTTGTCATGCAACTATACACACACTGCATATATGTTCAAGTATCCCAAATGGAATGGCGCAAGTGTCATTGTCGTGCTTCTATAATTTAGATGTCTAAATGATTATTTAAACAATGCATATGTTCATGTGGGATTTCATATCATTTATGCAATGAATATGTTCATGTGATAATACCAACGAATGTGGATATGGATGTTACATAGAAGTAATCACCCAATCAAGATAGAGATTTATAGTGGTTCAACAATGTGCCTACTCCACTCCCCAAGCTTCCATTTAGGCCTTTCTATTCTTCCTCTAGGCTGAAGAATAAAACCTTTCTTTTTCTAGGCTAAGGAAGAACCTTTCATTTTCAGGCTCAAGGATAACTTCATAATCACTCTCCTTTACAACGAATAAAAGAGCCAACCCAACCCTTTGGCATTTTCTAAAGTACCATACCAGCCTTTACAACCACTAGTAAAGATAGACCCAAACAATTTCAAATGCCTCTCAATTAGGCAACAAATACACTTTTATTACTTAAGAAAACCTACTTTAGAAAGAGTAAAAAAAAAAATCCTCACTTTACCTAAATACAAAGTAACACCAAAAGGTTTGCACATAAAGATCTTGCTAAATGTTTACAAGTTGTTCACAAAGTTTCTAACCTTTTTTTAGTCTTTGTAAATGTTCCTTATATAACTAAACTTCAAAACTAGCTATTGGAATAGTTAATGTTAAGTTTAAAGCTTTACTTTAAAACTAGTCATTAGAGGTGATAACGTCTATTGATATTGTAACGACTATCTCCAACGCCTATTGTCAATCTTTCCACGGTCATTATTCTTAACTTTAATGCGCATTGGAGTATGAACAATGCTTGTTATTCATTTTTAAAAAGCTTTAACTTGGTGTTCTATTTTTTAAACTCTTGTAAACATGCTTCAACACCAGTTGAGCAATTCAATGCCCATTGGAAACTCCTTCAATGCCTGTTATGAAGGGCCAATGCTTATTTCAAGTTTTAGAAGCTTTAGCTCAAGTTGGAGCACTTGTTAATGCTTGTTGCTGATATGCAATGCCCATTGCTGGGTCTAAATCAATGCCCATTATGAAACCATAACACCTGTGGTGAGGTCTAATGTGTAAAGTTCATCTTGGAGCACTTCTCCAATGCTTGCTGCAAAAGGATAACACTTATTGCAAGATCCAAAAAACTTTTAGGCATTTGCAATACTTATTCAATGCCCATTAAATATTCTCCTAATGCCCATTGAAGAGTTCAACACCCATTGTTCATTCTTTAATGTCCTTTGAAGTTGCAGACTTACAACGTCTATTGGAAAACATTATCACAACATTCTCCCCATATAGGATATGAAAAAACTAAAATATAAATATTAAAACTTCTTAAGGCTTTGTCATTATTTTGTTATCACTCAAAACACATCATTCAAAGTAGAGAAGTAATGCCATTGCCTTGGGGTCACATGTTCTTCAAACATTTTCCTTATTGGCACAACATTGTCCCCTTTTTTGAATGAGAACAAAACAAAATGCTTTGATACCAAAAATACAAAACTTAAAACATAGAGGATACCAAATGTTGCAACAAAAAAATACAAATGATGCTTGTATGGTTGAATATCACACATACCACATAGGATAGCAACTGTTGGATATTAAATACATGCTAAATGTTATCCTACCAAAGGAGTTCAAACAAGTGTATCCAATTGAATAAGTGATACCAAACAAATACCAATTTAAGTATTCAATCATTTAATCAAAGCATCCATAAAATTATCCCCTTTTTGTTATCATGACAAAAAGATATACTAGGCATTCTCCCCCTTTTGTTAAAAGCAAAAGAAAGATACTTCCCTAAAAGAATTTTGATTAACATTTTCAAAACAAACACTTAAAATACAAAACACTTAGTGAAAGAAAACTCCCTTTATCTATATGCATTCTTATACCAAATCTCTTAAGATATTCAAATAATAATTCAGTTAACATACTTAGGGGCACATGTTTTATTCATATGTTAAGAAAAGCAAGAGAGAAAGAATAACTACTAGAGTTCATAATTCAAACTCCTCCTTAACACAAACATGTTAAACAATAATAAGGATAAAAATATAATACAAATTATGATTTCCTAAAAATATAAGTGCCTTCTCAAATTTTCCAACTCCAATCACCATTTGATTCTCCATATTAAGTAGTAGGTGAGGAGCTTCCAAACTTGCAAAATTAAACTTTCTTTGGTACCCATTTTCTTTTGGGTCTAAGTGGGTTAGTATGATAAACATGTTCATCTCTTAATTTAGCATAACAAAAGTATGCTTTATGGCAAACTTTTCCATAACAAAAGCATTGCCAAATGAATGCTTTTCTAAGCTCATTATAGAACAAATGTGAGGTGGCCTCCTAAAGGATTGGTGCCTAAAATGTGAAGGAACCTGTGCTTTCTTCCAATACTTGGTTTCATAAATAAATGCATGATTTTCCTTTGGCCTATGAGAGTATGAGTGAGGGCAGTTTAGACCATGCACATATGATTTAGATGAAGGTGAGAGAGTTCTAGCTTTGGTCGAAGCTCTCACAAACTTTGTCTTTGAGGTGGAAGGTTTAAAATGATCAAAGCCTAAGCCATGTCTATCTCTTTAAGTCTTTTGAGAGCCCAAAATAAGATCAAGTTTTTCTTTTCCTTTTGTAAAAGAGGCAAGTGAGTCTTTCAAAGTTCATATCTCTTTCTTGAGACTCTCATTTTGAGAAGACATAATTTCATAAAAGTTTTTCTTCTTTTATCAAAGCCTCATTTTCCTTTTATAATAGCTCAAAACTTTTCTTTAGTTCCACCAAATCATTTTTCTTAAAACTTTTATCAAGATCATTGTTGGTGGATTTTAGGGCCTCAATAAGATTTTCAACAGTAAATATGTTTCCTAACTCTTGATCATTCTCATCTAAATCAGTATCAAAAGAGTTAGAACATATAAGTTTTGAAGAGTTCTCTTATAAGGCCATAAGGTAGAGATTAGTTTTTTTAAGGTAGAGATTAGTTTTTTTCTTTTCTTTCTGCCTTAGTTCTTTTTCATCCTCACTTGTTTCAAATGTACTAGAGTCATCCCAAGTGGCATTATAGGCTTTCTTTTCCTTATTGTCCTTCTTTTCAGCTCTAGGTGTAAGGCAGTCTACTTTCATATGGCCAAGCTTTCCACAACTATAACATTCAATATGCTCAAGCTTGCCTTTGCCTTTCATCTTCAACATCCTTCTAAATTTATTTATTAGGAGGGCTATCTGCTCATCATCTAGCTCTTTATCATCTTAACTATGGCATTTGGCAGTGGCTTTAAGTGTTATCCCAATCTTATTCTTATTTATATCCTCATATATGGATAACGTTTCTCTATTCAAGCTTATCTCATAGTCAATGAAATTTTCCAATAGCTAATCACGTGGCATGGTCATTAAATCCTTTGAATCCCTGAGAGAGGTGACCTTGCCAAGCCACTACTTTGGCAGACACCTTAAAACTTTCTTCACAAGTTCATCATTGGTAAATTTCTGCCCAAAAGCCTTCATTTTTCTAACAATCTCAATGAACCGATCATACATTCTTGTGATTGTTTCATCAAGCTTCAAAAGGAAGGATTCATACTAAAAAAATGAGGGTCTCCATCTTATTTTCATTAACTTAATTTGTTCCCTTATATGTGATCTCCAAGGCCTCCCAGATGTCCTTAGTAGTAGATTTCATGCTCACCTTGTTGTACTCACTTCTGATTAAGGCACAAAAGAGCATGTGGATGGCCTTATCATTGTTAGCAACTTGCCTTCTTTCTTTATCAGGCATCTCATCAAGGTCCTTTTCTATTTAAGTCCCATCAATAAGTGTTTTCATTAAAGTATATAGACCTTTCTTTATAATTCTCCATAACTCAATGGATTTACATATGAGAAAGTAATATATTATGCTCTTCCAATATTGGTAGTCTGTTCCATTGAAGAACGGAGGTCTCACAACTGATTATCCTTATGGTCCATGCTCATTTTAGGCTACCATGAACACTTAAGCTTAAAAAAAGGTCATACTCTAATACCAATTATTAGAATGAGTGGTAGATAAGGTAACCCAAGAGGGGGGATGAATTGGGTTGTAAATAAAAACACAAACATACAAAAGATAAAAGCAATCACACAATCAGAACAAAGATTTATAGTGGTTTGACAATATGCCTACTTCACTCCCCAAGCTTCCACTTTTGCCTTTCTATTCTTTTTCCATGCTCAAGAATAAAACCTTCCCTTTCCCAGGCTAAGGAAGAACCTTCCCTTTTTAGGCTAAAGGAGAACCTTTACAATTACTATCTGGTACAAGGAACAAAAGAGCCAACCCAACTCTTTGGTATTGTCTAAGGTACAATATCAACCTTTACAACCACTGCAAGGATAGATCTAAGCAGTGTATGATTCCTATTATCAATCTTCCCATGATTATTATTCTTAAATTTAATATCCGTTGGAGTATGAACAATGCCTGTTGGTCATTTTCAAAAAGCTTGAACTTGGTGCTTTTTTTTCAAACTTTTGCAAACATGCTTCAACGCTTGATGAATAATTTGCAATGGCCATTAGAAACTCCTTCAATGCCTGTTGAGAAGGGCCAGTGCCCATTTTGAGTTTGATAAGCTTTAGCGCAAGTTGGACCACTTTTAATGCCTGTTGTGAATATGCAATGCTCATTGTGAAACCACAATGCTCGTGGCGAGGTCCAGTGTGCAAAGCGCAATTTAGAGCACTTCTTTAATGCTTGTTATGAAAGGACAATGCCTATTGTGAGGTCTAAAAAGCTTTTAGGCATCTACAACACTTTTTTAATTCCAATTAAACATTCTCCTAATGCCCGTTGAGGAGTTCAACGTCCATTGAATTTGCTCAATGCCGATTCAAGGCTTGCAACTCCTATTGGAAAGCATTATCACAATATTCTCCTCCTATAGGATTGAAAAAAACTAAAATACAAATATTAGAACTTTTCAAGGTTTTATCATTACTTTGTTATCATTCATAACACATCATTCAAAGTAGAGAAGTAATGTTAATGCCTTAGGGTCACATGTTCTTTAAATGTTTTCTCCCTTGGCACAATAAGTTAAGCATTACTCTTAAAGACTCCATGCTTCCATCCTTTTCCATTTAGTCTCATGAAATCTATTATCTTTTTAAGCCAATATTTTTGTAATTTCCTCTTACATGAAAGCTTCGGGTGCATCTTTAAACTTTTTAAGCTTTTATCTTGTGATTGGACCTTGAAGTTGAATTGGATACTTTGTATCCTTGCCTAGACTATTTACATCATTTCATCCTTCCTCAAAAGGATTCATCCTTGAATCAAAACCTTCATTAAGTTAAAAGAAGAAAAATCAACAATATTAAAAGTAACATTAACATTATAATCACTAGGCGAGTCTACTCTATAAGCATTATCATTAACCCTTTCTAAAACTTGAAAAGGCCCATCTCCTCTAGGATTAAGCTTACTTTTCCTAAGTTTAGGACATCTTTCTTTTCTAACATGTACCTAAACCCAATCATCTAGTTCAAATGCAACTTTAATTTTACCCCTATTTGCATTTTTAATAACTTCTTCATTCCTCTTTTTCATGCTTAAATGTACCTTTTCATGCTATAGCTTAACAAATTCAACCTTCTTTTTGTCATCCACATCAATATGAAAATGAGAAGGAATAGGAGTTAAATCTAATGGACTGAATGGTTTAAAGCCATAAACAATATGAAAAGGATAACAGTGTGTGGAAGAATGTACAATCCTATTATATGCAAACTCTATGTGTAGTAAACACTCCTCATATGTTTTTAAATTATTTTTAATGAAAACTCTCAAAAGTTAGCCTTAAGTCCTATTGACAACTTCAATTTAACCATCAATTTGTAGGTGACAAGTTCTAGAAAATAATAATTTAATTATGAACTTTCCCCACAATGTTTTCTAAAAGAAACTAAAAAATTTAGTATCCTCATCACTAACAATAGATCTAGGCATACCATATAATCTTACAATTTCTTTGAAAAACAAATTTGCAATATTAATGGCATAAGTAGTTTATGACATATAATAAAGTGTGCCATTTTAGAAAATCTATCAATAACCATAAAGATAGAATCATTACCTCATTTAGACCTTAGTAAACCTAAAACAAAATCCATAGATATATCAACCCAAGGTAAACTAGGAAAGGGTAAAGGTATATAAAGACCATATAGTTTAAAAGTAGATTTAGCTTGTTTGATACAACACATCTTTCATAAATTCTTTAAATATCAAGCTTTATATTTAGCCAATAGAAGTGTTCATGCAAAATATATAGGGTCTTGGGACTCTAAAGTGTCCCATAAGTCCACCACTATGGGCTTCCTTAATCAATAACTCACATAAAGAACTCTTAGGCACACAATGCTTATTATCTTCAAATAAATATCCATCATGCCTAAAGAACGTCTCATAAGCTCCTTTTTCACATTTTGCAAATAGAAACCAAAATCAAGATCTTTATCATATAATTCTTTGATATACTCAAAACCAAGCAGTTTAGAATCAAGAATAGAGATAAGAGTGTACCTTCTTGACAATGCACCAGCTACTATGTTTTCCTTACCTTTTCTTATACCATATAACATATTGAAAAGACTTAATGAACTCACTCCACTTAACATGTCTTTTATTCATCTTTTGTTGCCTTTTAAGGCATTTTAAGGACTCATGGTCAGTATGAATCACAAACTCCTTGGGCCAAAGATAATGTTGCCATGTTTATAAAAGCCTTAACCAATGCATGCATCTCCTTGTAATAAGTTGGATATTTTAAAGTAGGCCTACTAAGTTTTTCATTAAAGAATGCAATTAGCCATCCTTCTTATATTAAGACGATGCCAATACCTACACCCGATGCATCACATTCAATTTCAAAGGTATTAGAAAAGTTAGGTAAGGCTGATAAAGGTGCACTAGTTAATTTAGATTTCAACAAATCAAAAGCATGTCATTGAGTCTTTCGCCATTTAAAACCAATGTTCTTTTTAATAATTCAGTTAAAAGAATTGCAATAATGTTAAAATCCTTTACAAACCTCTTATAAAAGCTTGTAAACTATGAAAAGATCTTACCTCACTCACATTAGTAGGATTCGACTAAGCCTTAATAACACTTACCTTTTGTTCATCAACTTCAAAGCTATCTTTGCTAACAATAAAACTAAGAAAAACAAGCTTGGTAGTACAAAAATAATAGTTTTTAAAGTTAGCAACATCTTTTCCTTGCACAATACCTTAAAAACTAGCCTAACATGTTCTAAATGTTGTTCTAAAGATTTAGAATAAACAATAATATCATAAAAAAAAAAAAATTGCAAACTTACCTAAGTATGTATTTAAGATATGGTTCATCAACATTATGAAAGCATTAGGGGCATTAGTTAGCCTAAAAGGCATAACTAACCATTTATAAAAGCCATATTTTGTTTCAAATGTTATTTTTTGCTCATCCCCTTTACACATCCTAATTTGATGGTAGCCACTCTTTAAATCAATTTTAGAAAACATGCAAACACCATTAAACTCATCTAGCATATCATCTAGCCTAGGAATGGGATGTTTATATTCAATAGTTATCTTGTTAATTGTCTTACAATATACACACATACACTAAAAACTATCCTTTTTAGGCACAAGTAAAATAGGTACAACACATGGATTCATGCTTTCTTTGACCAAACCTTTATCCATTAGCTCATCTACTTGCCTTTAAAGTTCCTTTGCCTCCTTGAGCTAGGAATAAAGTCAATTTGGTGTTCTATACCTCTTAAAGGTGGTAATCCTTTTGACACATCCTCATGGAACAAATATGAAAAGTCATGTAATAAAGAAATAAAAGAACTAAGAAGAAATTATGCTAGTTCATCATCAAAAGAATAAAGAACAAGTTGAACATCTTTACACAAAAGCATAGTAATGGGTGTTTTGCCTAATAAGACTTTTCTCACATCATGTTCTTTTGCATAAAAACTCTTTTTCACACCCTCTCTTTTTGCATGCCCTTTTATTTTCTTTTAGGCATCCTCTCTGTCCTCTCCTTTTACCACTCTTTTCTCATGCCCCTCCATTATTTTCTCACAACTCTCCTTTTACAACATTGATTTTTCTTTTTTTTTTTTAAGGTCAAATGTGCTCTCTCTCTCTCTCAAATTACCTTTTGGTCTTTATAAATTTATTAAGGAGATAAAGAAGATAGTATAATATGCTTCCCTTTAAAGTCAAACTCATATACATTAGAGGACCCTCTTGCTTTGCCTTCCTATCAAATTGCCAAGGGCACCCCAATAGTATTTGACTAGCTTGCATAGGAATAACATCACAAAGAACCTTATCTTTATATTTGTCAATTGAAAACACAATCTTAACTTGCTTGTGACCTTCCACTATCATTCAACCATTGCAAGTTATAAGGTTTGGGACATTTTAAGGTTGGTAATTTGATCTTTTAAAAAAATAGATACTAGCTACATTAGTGCAACTATCACCATCAATTATACCAAGACAAAGATTACTATTGATTCTATACCTAGCATGACAAATATTTTCCCTTTATTCTTTATCATCTTTAATTTGAGCATTTAAAAAATGTCTAGTCATAAAAATTTCTTTACTATTTAACTCAATGGGGTCTTCATCAATATCACTAGCATCTTTTAAAGGTGGCATATCAGGATCGACTTCATATCCATCTTCATCTTTACTTATGATTTCACCAACTTTTAGAACCATGGTGCCCTTGTTAGGATAATCACATGCCATATGACCTCTTCCACGACATTTAAAGCATTCATTGAAGCTTTTCCTATTGCCCTTAGCTTAAGTGGTTTAGTTTTAAGCTTATTTGTGGGCTTATCAACACCTTTAAACTTGTTAGTCTAGGAAGATGAAGAGAAATTAGGCTTAAAATGTTTATCTTTTAGTTGTTTCTCCACCTTAAGTACATAATGATATAAATCTTCTAAGTCTTTGTAAGGGTACATCTCTACTTGATTAACATTCTCTTTATTGAGCCCAATGAGAAATCTAGTTATAGTTTATTCCATAGTCTATTCAATTTGGCCCTAATCAAGGTTACCACTATCTCTTGATATTACTCTTCTATACTCTTTGCCCCTTGCACTAGTCTTTGCAATTTATTGTGCAAATCCCTATAATAATGACTAGGCACAAAATGCTTTCTCATGACCCATTTCATCTCTTCCTAAGTACTAATAGGATTATCCCCATATTTTTTCCTAGAATACATGATTTGATCCCACCATACATGAGCATAATTAATGAACTCTACTACTAGAATCTTTAATTTCTTTTCTTCACTATAACTATGACAATCAAATACAAATTCTACTTTCTTTTCCCATGACAAATAAGCCTTGCGTCACTTTTGCCACTAAAAGTTGGAATTTTTAGTTTAATATTACTTATATTATCATCTTGCTTGCTTGATTTTTGGGAAGTTTCTGCATATGAATTACCTTACTCATCATTTTGGATGAATCTTCCATGCCTTGGTTATCGAGGATGGGTGCATGTGTTATTGGAATTAGAGGCATCTTGAATGCTCCTAAGTTACTCTTTCACCTCTTTGAACTCTTATTGTATAAAGGCAATAGTATCTTGCATAGCTTTTACAAACAATAACCATTCTAGATCATCTTCAGGTTATGCCATGGTTAGCAAATAAAAAAAAGAAAATCCTCAAAAACACTCCCTCACGTGTTTACACTCAAGAGATATCTCTCATACTCATGTTTAGCTAAAATTTGGCTTTTACCCTCTTTTGATCTCACCACTATTGCCTTTAATCTCTTAAGTTTCTTTTCTTTAAGTTCTTTGAGGACTAAGTTACTTTATGCTAAGAGAAACTTAATTCAATCACAAATAAGCAAAAACTAAACTTAGAACTACTTAGAAAACAAAGGAATGTAATTAACTTAACTTAAATTGCAAGAAATAGAATTATAAAGATCTAATTAAAAAAATAAAGATCAAAGATGTTGGGAATAGCCAAGGTATAATTTTGAATAAGATTTCGATGAGAATTTGAAGCCTTGGTCGAATTCTAACTTAATTGCAAAATTGGCTCCTCAATTGTATAAAATTAGTTCTTAAGTAATTCTTAGCTTCTTCTTTATTTTCTTTCTTTTTCCTTTCTTTTTTCTTTTTTCTTTTTTCTTTTTTAACTTTTGGAAGCTAAAATAGAATTGAAATTGATTGAACATGAGAACAACTCAAACAAACACAAATAAGGAATTAGAAGCCGAATGAGGGATATAGGGTTTAATTTGCCAAAGTAGGGTTTATATTCAATGGAGAATAACTTGGTTCAGCTCTAGCCACTTAAACAAACATAAAAGAATGATTAGAACAATAAGAAAATTGAATTAGAAGGATAAGAACAAGTGAAACTTGAATAGAGAAAGGAAACAAGCTAATTAGCACAATGCAATTTTTTTTTTTTGTGATTTTCTTAAAGCAATTGGACAAAATTGAAATCAAACAACAAAGAATGATTAATTAGGATTAAATAAATGAATTTGATGAAAGAAACACAAAGAAAACATAATTGAACACTATAGACCAAGATAAACCAAATAGGGCTCAAGAAGAGAACAGAAGAAGCAAAATCGAATGCAAAAGATTTAAGAACAATAAGAACATGAATTTGGATAGACAATACCTTAATCTTGATACCAAGGCTCTGATACTAAATGATACACACCAAGTTATGGATTTCCCGATTCATATGCTAAGTTTTAGGAATTTCCTAAGATGATTAAGAACAAGATAAAGATTTAATCTTTAAAACCTAACTAGACCTCTAGAAAACCTATTTCTAACAACCTAACTTATAAAGATTTAAAGATTGTTAACTCAAATTCCCAAATTGACTAAGCAATTCAAATATTAGAATTAACCAATTTATGAAATTACTAAGCCTTCACTTAACAACCTCACCAAGTCCTTTTAAGAACTAAAAAAAATAATAAATTTCACCAAAACTTTTAATTATCAAAGAAAAACTAAATACAAACTCATTTTTGGAACTTTTTATATGCTTACAAGGCTCAAACTGATAAAATCCTAATAGAAGATGGAAAAGAAACTTTCTAAGATATTCTTAAACACAATAGGACTTGTATTTCTTCCTAAATACTAGTTTCTTCAACTAATGAATCTTTTCCTAATAAAACAAGGACAATATTAAAGCTATATGATTGGCTACTAAATAATTCAGGATTAAAAAAATTTTGTGTCAAAACTTACTCAAAGCTGCATGACCATGTGCATGGTCGTGTCACCACATCATGCCAAAGGGTCATGAAGCTGCACGATCATGCGTATGGTCGTGCCGCAAGTTTCTACCAACATTTGATGCTTGCTTTTGATGACGTATAGCCATGCGCACAACTATGCTTCAATTTTTTGTATCAATTTCCTCTCTCCATGAAATTAGCCTCTATTTGAACCAAACTAAGCATTGCCATTGAAGACTCCATTCTCCCAAACCTTTTGAATTTGGTCTTTACGTAATCCATTATTTTTTTAAGCCAATCTTTTTGTAATTTTCGCTTACATGAAAGCTCAAAGTGCATCTTTAAACTTCTTAAGGTTTCTTTTTGTGATTGGACCTTGAAGTTGAATTAGATCCTTTGTATCCTTGCCTAAACACTTACATACGTTAATACCCATCAAAGTTCCTGCACCAAACTTAGCTTATACCTTAGCTTCCATCATCCTTCTTCATTTCTTTTTAACATATTCTTTAACATAACTTCTTTCCATATAAAATGTTGATATATTATTCATTTGCTAAACCTCCAATGCCTTCAATCATGCATGTTCATTAATCATCCTTTTTTACATATGCATACTTATGCATCATAACTGACACATGTTTTCTCTTTATGACAACATTTTTCACCTTCATGTCTCTTAGTCATCCTTTTTAACTCACTTCATATCTTATTTAATCATCATTATAACATTAAAATTATGACATTTCATCAAGTTTAGCCTCCTCATGCTTATCACTTAAGATAAGGAGTCCTCATTTATGAGAGACCCCTAAGAACCAAGTTTCAAGTATTACATATGTTTTTTCTTATTCTTATTTATTTTTATGCCTAAGATTTGTACTTTTGAATTGACATTACTATGAATCTATTTATTTTATAGATTTTATCAACATGATAATTGATGATTATAAACTTTCATATGTATAATTGATAAAAGATGTTTGGTTTGTGATTTGTCGGGTATTTGATGACCTTAAGAGAACAAGGGCAAAGGAATTAAGGGAACTACAAAAGTGTTTCTATTTTGTAGTTTAGTAGTTGTTTTCATTTTGTCAAAATAGTTGTAACAGACATAAAAGTTCATTCCACTCCTATTCAGAAATAGTAAAAAACATATCAAAATCAAATCCATGAACATAAAGAATGGAATAAGATAACCCTTAAAGAAATGAAGAACATAATCTAGAACAAAGGAATAAGATATCCTTTTTATAGCAAAAAGATATCCTTTTTTCAGGAAAAAGATATCCTCTTTTCAGAAAAAAGATAACCCTAAAGAAAGGAATAAGCTTACCCTATTTATGAATAAGATAACCATAAAATACCTAAAGTTTGATAAACCTATAGAAAGGAATAAGATAACCCTAAAAGACATAAAGTACATGTTGGACGAGGGTAGTTAACCGAAGTCCTGGACCTCTTTTGATCTTGACAAAGGAGATTGATCATGTCTAATATTTCAAAAAAGTGTTATTTTACAGCCTTTAGTTTTTTATCTAAAGTTGAAAGTTGGATGAAGCTCGAAATTTCTTAAATATGAAAAATGACTTCTAAATCGCGACTGCGATATATGAAGAAGCATTGCTAGAAAGCAGACAAGCAAAATCACAGAGCCATTCTTGATCGCGATTCATTGAAATGATAGAGTCCAAAATTGACAGACAAAATCGCGGTGTGTGTCACGCCCTAGTCGCGACCACAAATTTCGAAGTGACTCAGGAAGGAAGCAAGTCCACAGTCACAGCATGACACATGTTCCAGCAGACCGTTGGAAGTCAAAATTTACGAAGGCATCTTGTTGGTAGCGACCACGAATTGTGAAGAAAAAGATAACCATTTTTGGCAGATGAATTTGTGTCCTATGTCGCGTCCTGTACAAGAAAGCTCGCGACCGCAACTTATGAAAGTAGGTAAAAGAGCAACAACTATATTTTCCTAGTGAACTAATCAGAAGCTACCACTTGGACTAGCCTTAGACACAAACGGGGTTTTCCTTCAGAAATTTGGATTTCGTGACCACGAATTGAGACTATCAAGCATTTATTGCATAATCTATCAATCATGTCTCAAAGATTTGATGAGCTATGTTCTGCAACGTCTCTTTAGTGAAGTTTGGCTATAAATACTCCATCAAACAACCATGAAGAAGGTTGCTAAGAAATTTATTACAAGTAATTAAAGCTCTCAATCTTTACTACTCATTTTCTTCAATTTTCTTTATGAAATTGTAAGTGTTAGGTGTGAGCATTAAAACACCAAGTTGTAAGGTTGTAGTGTTAGCTTGTAAAAACACTTCAAGAAAGGTTTAAGTGTGAGCCTAGTGAAACACTTGAGTGAGGTTGTTTGTTAGCCTAAAAACACATTGTTGTAAGGTTGTGTATGAGCCATCAAAACACAAGTTGTACAAGTTGGGTGTGAGCTTGAAAACACCTTGAGTTAGTGAAATACCCAATTGATAGATTGGGGAGTGGACGTAGGGCCAATTATACCCGAACCACTATAAATCGTTGTCTCATCTCTACTCAT